>CAUYSK010054400.1:0-97530 GCA_963575035.1 Avahi laniger
CCTAGCACTCTGGGAGCCCGAGGCGGGCGGATTGTTTGAGCTCAGGAGTTCGACACAAGCCTGAGCAAGAGCGAGACCCCGTCTCTACTAAAAATAGAAAGAAATTAATTGGACAACTAAAAATATATAGAAAAAATTAGCTGGGCATGGTGGTGCACGCCTGTAGTCCCAGCTACTCGGGAGGCTGAGGCAGGAGGATCGCTTGAGCCCAGGAGTTTGAGGTTGCTGTGAGCGAAGCTGACGCCACGACACTCTAGCCTGGGCAACAGAGTGAGACTCTGTCTCAAAAAACAAACAAACAAACACACATATATATGTATAAAATTTTTATTGAAGTTTAACCTACAGAAACATGAGTACTTTAGGTGTACTCTTGGTGAATTTTCACAAAGTGAAGAAACCTGTGGAAATAGCTCCCAAATTAAGGAGCCCTCATGGGGGCCTCATGCCAGTCACTCTCCCTACCCGAGCGCCCACTGCGGACCTGCAGAGCCTGGTGGTGCCGCCTGGTTTTACTTGCTGCAGATGGAGCCCTGTTGTGTGTGCGTTTCAGTGTCTGGCTGGTGTTCTGTTGTTTGACATCCCACATTTTATTTCTCTCGCCTCCGCGAGACATTATGGTGTTGTGAACACAGTTGCACCTCACGGACTTTGGCAGCGTCCGGCTGTTTCCGCTGGGTGCACCTCTGAGTGGAGTGGCTGCGTCACAGGTGTGCGTGTCCCCTCTGGTGGAGGCTGCTGAGCGTTTTCAAGCGGCCGCGCCAGGGCACGCTCCTGCTAGCACCGTCAGGGCCACGCGCAGCTGCGGCAGTGTTCGATGTCATGTGTGTTTTGCATGTGGGCCATTCCGGCGAGTGCTGCTATCTCATCGTGGGGCTTTTTTTAGTTGATAGACTTTATTTTTTTTGAGCAGTTTTAGGTTTACAGAGCCATAGGGCGGCGAGTGCAGAGTTCCCAACGGCCCCCCTCTCCTGGGGCTTTCCCGTTCCTGACGCCTTGCGCTAGCGTGGTGGCATTTGTGTTGTAAACATCAGATTTACTGAGATACAGTTCACGTGCAATGACACCCATTTTAGGGTGTGGTTTTGATGTATGTGTGTAGTCCTGTGACCATCACAGTCCAGACACAGAACATTCTATCACCCAGAAAGTCCCCTTGTGCCCCTTGTCATCAGCCACTCTTCCCGCCCCCGACAGCGCTGAACTGTCCTCTGGCCCCACGGTTTTGGCTTCTTCAAATGTCCTGTACACGGAATCCCACAGTTTGTAGCCGTCTGAGTCCAGCCGCTTTCACTCAGCACGGCACATTGGAGACGCATCCGTGTCGCTGCAGGAGTCAGTCGTTGGGCCCTTCTTACTGCTGAATAACGTTCCGTCGTGTGGGTGGACCACAGCATGTCATTCACTCACCTGTTGAAGGACATTTGGGTTTTTGCGTTGTGGATATACCTGCTGTAAACATTGGCCTGCAGGTTTGTGCATGAACACATGTTTTCATTTCTGTTGGGTAAATACTAGGAGTGCAGTTGCTGGGTCAAACAGTGAGTGTCTGTTTGACATGTAAGAACAGTGTGAATGTCACTTTTAATCTCCTCCTTCTGGAGAGTGTTCGCCCCTCGTAGCTGCCGATCCACGTGGCTGAAAGGTGGTGCCTGCAGGAGGGGACACAGAGAACGGGGAACGGGCTGGTGGCAGCACCCTGCCACCCATCTGGACCTGAGCGGGGGCAGGAAGGAGACGGAGCCCCGGTGCTCCCCAGTGTCACACGAGGGTTTTGTGTCACTGGATGAAGCGTGTGTCCACCTCACCAGGGGAATGGGCCTTTCTGGTGCTGCAAGGTGTTGCCTAGGGAGGAGGCCGGGCCGGGGCTGGGTCTGGTGTTCACACGGGCAGAAGAAGCGGAAGCCACGCACATGCTCTTTGTCACGAGAGGTGGACCTGCAAGTGTTGGCGGCTGTGAACATCTCTCTGTCTCTCTCTCTCTTCACCCTCCAGTGTGGCATCGTCCTAGGGGCCCTGCTGCTGGCGTTCTGCTCTTGGATGACACACCAGTCCTGCATGTTCCTGGTGAAGTCCGCCAGCCTGACCAAGCGGAGGACCTACGCCGGCCTGGGTGAGACTCGGCTCTCAGGGCCTGGGCTTCCCAGGCGCCTTCTAGACAAGTGTGGTACTCGGGATCTGGGAGGGCTTATTCCTTTTATTTTTTATTTTTCTTCTACTTTATTCTTAAAGAGTTTCTTGGATAGCAGCTTTTTTTCTTATTTTAAAAATGTTAACGTGGTTTTGTAAAGACTTAATGTAGTCACAGGCTTCAGAATTGAGGTGACACAAAAGGGCGTGAGGTGCCGAATCCACTTGCCCCCCAGTGTCCCCCTGCAAGCAGGTCACAGTGGAGCCCCCCCCACTCCAGGCACAGACAGCCGTGCTCACAGTCCCCTTCCCGTGTCCCTCTCCTCTGTACTCAGGCACCTCCCTCTGGGGGGTCTCGCTGGGCTTCCCCACTTGGAATTCCATGGAGGAAGCTGTCGCTGTGTCCCGGCTGTAGCTGGGACCAAGTAACCGTCTCCCCAAGGACTTTTATCCTTTTCCTGACACTGTTGGTTGCAGCTGTGTTTCCTGTAGTTCTTTCCTCCTTTAATATGATTTCAGCCAAGAGAGGGGCTGCACTTTCTTCTTCGCTTCAGTTTGTTATATTTTCTAGACTGTGTGGCTCGAGGGCACGGTCCCCACTTTCCTGTGAGTTCCCCCTCTGCCTCATTCCAGACTCTGTGACCCTCGGCGCTGCGTCCCATGCCGGGGGTGTTCAGTGTGCGTGTTATGTGCCAACACACGTGTTCTTGGGAGTTGGCCCTGTAGGTTCTGGTGCAAAGTCCTGGCCTTGTGATGGAAGCTTCTGTCTTCAGCCAGCGTGTGGGTGGGGCACCGGGTCATCCCCGCGAGGGCCGGACTGGCCCTCAGCTCATAGCAAAGTGAGGAGCCTGGGGCAGAGGAGAGGAGTGCAGAGTTCCGCGGGCCGGACACAGCAGCCACACCTGCGGGACTGCACGTGGGTCCGGCAGAGCGGTCCCCCATCCCCACCGTCCACTCTGCGTTGCCATTGAGAGTCCAGCATTTGTTTCTGCCTCAGAACCAAAGGGCTTCCCTCCCTGTCCTTTCCTGGTGAGGACAGGGCTGTCAGAGTCTTCTATTGTTGGCATCTGGGGAGCGAAGTTTGTCGGTTAAGCCGATGCATAGCGTGGTGGCCTCATTCAGCTTGGGATGAAATGTGCGTGTCGGAAACACATGGCCCCTTCCTGGGTCTGCAGAGCTGTGGCCTGCAGGGCGACCCCTTTCCCCCCACTGAGGTCTCTGTTCCGGGTTCCTGTGGCAGAGATCCCAACCCGAGCGCTCGGCTGTGTCCTAAAGAATAGTGTCCGAGGCTGGGGCGGCCGTGGTTTCCCACAGCCAGCTGTCCGGTTGTTCATCAGAAGTCCCCGAGAAGTCAGGCCGGTTGGTGTGAAAGATGGAAAAGGAAGTTGCCAGATGGACGCTTCCGACCCTGCCTGCGGCGCCAGCCTTGAACCTCAGGGGTGATTGTGTCCAACTCTGCCTTCCAGAAACAGGTAGATTTACACACACCAGTGGTCTCAGGTGGATCGGTGGTGCGTGCCCGGGTGGTCTCCTGGGCCAGGCCGCCCAGCGCCAGCTCCTTCTGTCCCGGCCATCTCAGCGCCGCCGCGGAACTTGTGGCCGGCTTGTGTTGCTTGCACGCAGAGCCTGACTGGGAGGGCCTTTGTGTCTGTCTCCTGTCACCTTCCTGGCTGAGAGACACCCCCAGGAGCTTGCGTGGGGGTCCGACAGGATGGGCCTGACAAGAGAGCCCCTCATTGCAGCCCTGTGCAGCACGGCCTATTGGCAGACACTTGAGGGCATCTTGTCTGCTGGGTCTGTGGCTGCCGGGCAGCTGTTGGGGCGAGGAGATGGGCAGATGGCCGTCGTGTACACCCGGAGACCACACGACTGTTGCGGGGAGATTCCCAGAGTGGCAGACGTGTCTCCAGCAGGTAGCCTGTTGAAGCCAGAGGCGCCCCACAGAACGGCTGGGCGATTTTCTCCTAACAACGTCTGCTACCGCCAGACGCACGCTTGCATCTGTGACGGCTTCTCCGGTGGCTTGTGGAGGTGATCACTTATCGCATAACCGGCCCTCGCTCCCGCAGTGCTGGGAGAGTCAGCCTTGCCATTTGGGGAATTGAAGTGCCGGAGGGTTTCCGCTGTTATTTGCGACTGTGTTGTGTTTGCTTTTGCTCGTTGAAGGCTTTTTGTAGTTCTATAAACTTCTCACCTGCTGTTCCCTGCCCTACTGTTCCAGCTCCCATGCACAGAAGGTACACAGACGCGTCCCGACAGACGTCCTGGCCCAGCTCGAGACTGCTCTGAGCCTGACCCTGCCCTGCCGAGGGCCGTGTCCCAAACCCCAGGCTCGTGGTCTGGAAGCGTCAGCCCCTCCCCCTCTCCCAGGGGACAGGCAGGACCTGAGGGTGTTGGTGTGGTGTTGGCCGGGCGGAGAGGGTGGGGCAGGGGCAGCCATCCTGGGAACCAGAAGAAAGTGCTGCTTCCCCACTTGATCCTCCGACTTTCTAGGCAGCCTCCGTCTTCTGTGTCTGGGATGCAGGCGTGTTCTGGAACCTTCTCCGTGAGGTGTGTAGGTGTTTGTAATGTGCTATAGACTCTGGCTTCCTTTTGGAGAAGAAAAAGGAACAGTTATGGCTAGGAGCACCTCAGGTTTGGGGCACAGGGTTTTGTGTTGCATCTGGGGGTGCGATCACTGAGAAGCAGGGGCTCTGGGGCCCGCAGGCTCAGGCTGCGGCTGTTGACGGCGCTCCAGCGTTCCTAGTTCTGAAGTTCGCAGAGTAGCCTTTGGCCAGCATTCCGGGATGTGGCTTTGTTCGATGAACTTGAGGGGTGCCAGGCTCCCTGAACGAGGTGGCGGAGTCCAGGGAAGGCCAGAGTGCTGCTCCCGGACCCGGCCCAGGCAGACAGGGCTCTCTGGCTTTTGGCAACCCTGTGCCGCCTCTTCCTAAGGAATTTAAAAAGCAACAGAGTGGTTTTGGACTCATTCATTTCCCACTGGCCTGTGTGTTTCCTGCTTTCCAAACCTCGCAGGAGACCCGTGTCGGGGAGGAAGTGGGGCAGGAAGCAGGGTCTGCTGGCCGGCTGGAGCGTCCTGCGCATGTTACCCCCTACTCCTCAGAGATGGGATGTTCCTGTGCCCTGGTCCGCCGGGCCGTGGGGACGCGCTGGGGTTACCTGACCACCAAAGGTCGTGGGAAGGACTTTGCTGAATCAGCGTTTAAGTTCTCATCTGTAGAATTTTTTTTTTTTTTTGAGACAGAGTCTCGCTCTGTTGTGCCGGCTATTGTGCTGTGGCCGGCATCATAGCTCACAGCAACCTCCAGCTCCTGAGCTCAAGCGATCCTCCTGCCTCAGCCTCCTGAGTAGCTGGGACTACAGGCATGTGCCACTAGGCCCGGCTAATTTTTTCTATGTATTTTTAGTTGTCCAGCTAATTTCTTTCTGTTTTTTAGTAGAGATGGGGTCTCGCTCTTGCTCAGGCTGGATGTAGAAATATTAATAGTTCTGCTGTCAGGAGAACAACCACCAGCTCTTCCCAGGATGGGAAGCGCTGTGTTGCTGGATGGCTGCCAGGCTCCCCAGCCGTCCACCGTGGGCTCCGGCAAGCCGGGAGCTCTCGTCCCTTCCCTTCCCAAAGTGCCACACTTGAAAGGATTCTCTGATTTTTCTCCTGTAAATCACAACCAAAGAGTGAGCGTGAAAGCCCTCCCGCAGAGTCTCTTTGGTCCCGGCTGCAGAGATTGGGATTTTGGGGCCAGGACTGCGCCCTCTGGGCACCTGCGAGCTCGGGAGGGCTCAGCCTGGTGTGGGCAGCTGCTGTTTTATTGAGACAGAGTCTCACTCTGTTGCCTGGGCTAGAGTGCCGTGGCATCAGCCTAGCTCACAGCAACCTTAAACTCCTGGGCTCAAGCGATCCTTCTTCCTCAGCCTCCCATGTAGCTGGGACTACAGGCATGCACCACCGTGCGCAGCTAATTTTTTCTATTTTTAGTTGTTTGGCCAATTTCTTTCTATTTTTAGTAGAGACAGGGTCTTGCTCTTGCTCAGGCGGGTCTCGAACTCCTGAGCTCAAACAATCCGCCCGCCTCGGCCTCCCAGAGTGTTAGGATTACAGGCGTGAGCCACCACGCCCGGCCTCGATCTCTGTTTTTAAAAGAAACTTTAAGTGAAAGAATAACCTACCTTGTGTCTTTCCCTTGTCTTGCTCTTGTTTTATGTGTTAGATCCCAAAAAAGTATGAGGACCAAAATTTAAAAGCACCCCTCATGCCCGCAGGGATCCAGCCCTTCTTGGCTCAGTAGCTCAGGTGCTTCCCATGGCGCCGTGTTGACTGTCCCTCTCTTCCCTGCCCTAGCGCTCCATGCCTACGGGAAGGCGGGCAAGATGCTGGTGGAGACCAGGTAGGTGCCGCTGTGCGCCCCGCACTACTAGAGGGAACCTGGAGAGAGCCGTCCCAGGGTGGACAGCCGAACGCAGCGTTGCTTTACGACTTGTGATGTGCTTCTGAAGAGTCACGCACTAAACAGCCAAAAGTCCAAATTATTCTGCCCTTAAAATGATTATGACAAGGTTGAAAGCCTTAAGTCTTGCCGTGGAAAGTTGAAAATAGCTCCCTCAGTTGTAGTTAATCTCAGTACTGTTCCTCAGACTGTGCACCCCCCCAATACTGCTGCATACAGGTGGCATTAAATCGAAAATGTCACATTTTTCTTCCTTTGGAGTAAAATTTTATGACATGAACAAATTGCTGGGAAATTGCACTTTTAGGCTTCCAAATTAGGGAATTGTAAACTCAAAAGAACAATGTTTTTTGAAAGCAGTTGATTGTTCTTTTAACTTGTCTAACATCACAGTGTGTTATTGTAGCACCTGAAAGAACTTTTAGAACTCCTGTGGAGAGAAAATGCAATACCACGTACAGAAAAGTTCAGTGTTATTCAATATTCATTTCAAGTAAAATATCGAACTCCACAAAATCTACCCACGCCCTGTAAACTGCTGAACGTTTGAAATGCATCCACTTGGCCCAGCCTTGGGGTGGTCACGTGCCGGCAGCCACACGCGGGTGTGGGGCTGTGATCTTGACAGGACGGTGGACTCCCTGGACGCACCGTCTCACACCTGTGACTTCCCGCTCTGTAGCATGATCGGGCTGATGCTGGGAACCTGCATTGCCTTCTACGTCGTCATTGGTGACTTGGGGTCCAACTTCTTTGCTCGGCTGTTTGGGTTTCAGGTAAGAACATTTTCAGATGTTCTGGTTTATTGAGATGCTTGTGGTTGCTTCTGTGGCAGCTCAGTGTGACACCCCCGTGAGCCCCAGCCGAGACCAGCACGGTTTGGTCAGCAGATACATCCGTCGTGCCTGGCCATCAGCTCGGGTCCTGCGGGCCGGGGTGCAGGGATTTGCTGGGCAAGCACCTGGGAAAGGTGCTGGGAGAGGAAGTGGGAGCAGGCGGAGGCTCCAGGCCGCGGGGAACCAGCCTCAGATGGTGGGGGGCCAGCCACGTCTGCCAGCCGGGGCTGCCTGCTGGGGGCAGGAGCGGCCAGGCCCTCGTGCATCCTCCACACTCAGCCGCCGGCCAGAGCTGCCCAGGGAGCTCAGCCTCCGCCCTGCTGGGGGATTCTGCAGGCCCAGCCCTGGGGCCGCCGGGCTCAGTGCTCCTCGCAGCCCGCAGGGACGTGTGCGCGCATTCTCCACGCTTGGTGCCCCTAAGGGGGCCGACCTGTGACCTGCGCCCAGCACACCTTTCCTCCCCTGTCAGGAACAGAGCGCCACGCTGAGTGGGGCGGGAAGGGCTGGCTGAGGGATGCACACCGTGGCTCTGGGGTTCTCTGTGGAGGGGTCCCCCAGTGTTTGGATACTAACGGTGTAAAAAAGGCTTTGAATTGTAAAAGTCTAGCCGAGGAGGAGCGGGGTGGTTCTCTTCGTTAGTAGAATGTGCTGGATTTGCAGGCTGTCAGAGTGTCCTGTGAGTGTGGCCCTGGTCTGTGTTTGCAGTGTCTTCCCATTTGACTCTGCGTTGTCCCACGTGTCACTGTGAACTTTCTAGGGCTTTGGGTCCGTCCTGCCCCTAGGACATACCTTTCCTGTATCCACTGGCCTGTGCCCTGTCTAGACGTCTCCGCTTTGGGTTCGGAGGGGACTGGGGCAGAGCTAGAGAGCTAGTACTGGCGGCCACTGCCTGGCATGGGTTCCCACGTGTCATCCCTGTGGAGAACAGCCTCTCAGGCCCCTGTCCGCTCTCACGGCCCACTGGGCTGGCAAGCGATTCCCACGTGACGCTGCCATGCCAAGACGTGTGGAATCGCGAGAAACACGTAGGTGCTTGGGACTGGGGAGAGAGCGCTGGGGGCCGTTTTGCCGTTAGCCTGGTGCCGGAGGCTCCGAGTGAGGAACTGGACAGCCGTGTGTGCCGTGGCAGAGGCCAGACAGGTATTTTCAGACCTTTGCTTGTTCTGCTATAATAAGCACCAGCGTGGAGTTTTTTGGACCACAATTTCGAAACTCCCATCCTTCTTGAAGCAAGGTCAGCTCTGAGTTTACACTGGACAGAGCAGCACTCTGTAGTGGGCTCACTTGGGTTCCTGCCCCCAACCCCGCCGTCAGCGCCGGGCTGGGCTTGTGCCGGCAGCGCTGCTAATTGCCCAGAGCAGCGCAGGCTCCTACCCACTCCCACCATGTCCCTTCCTGTGTTAAGGGGGACAGCCGTCCCTTTCCTCCAGCTGGTCTTGCCCTGGGGCTGGGCTACACCCTGTGGAGAACAAGAGCAGCTGGTGCACCAAGAAGCCGCACGACACAGTGGCCACGAGGGCGGCTTCTGGAGCCAACGGGCCTGGTCTGGGCCTCACTGGCTTCGTGCTCTTGGGTGCCGTGGGCTCTCTGGGCCTCAGGGTGCAGCCCGTCCCCCGGCAGTGAGGACGAGGCCTGCTGGGGATGGAGCCAGTGCTGCAGCCCACGGGACCCTGCGGCTTTCTTGCAGGTAACCGGCACCTTCCGTGTGTTCCTGCTCTTTTCTGTGTCGCTGTGTGTCGTGCTGCCCCTCAGCCTGCAGAGGAACATGATGGCCTCCATCCAGTCCTTCAGCGCCATGGCCCTCCTCTTCTACACCGTGTTCATGTTCGTGGTGAGTCTGGCACCTGCGGCGTTGGGCACTGTGTGCCGGGGCTGGTCCTCTGGGTCCGGTGTAGCCATCCCGGGCGTGACGAGAAAGTGGCCCACAGCCTGGGGACGTGTTGGGATGACGGGAGTGTGCTGGGAGGCGCCACTCGGCTCCTGGGCCTGGGTGCTGTCGGACGGCAGAAGAGGCTGAGGGTGCAGGGGGAGTCGTTCTGGGAGATAGCAGCGTGGAGTGTCCCTGTTTTACACAGAGACATACTGCGTGGGATTGTGACCGAGAGCCATCATGCCAGTGTCTGTCACACGGTGGCAAGCTGTTGTTTTTCCAAATGAGCGCTTATAGCAGGATAGACTGGGGGTGACATATGGCATTGACGCTTGGGACTTGGCGGCCTCCCGGAGGGAGCTCCGGGGCTGTCCACGTGGAAGCCCTCTGGGACCTCAGCCCCAGGACCTGTCCATTCCCTGGTGGCGTCAGAAGTGACCTTCCCGAGGGAGCGGAACCTGAGCGTGGAGCTCTCAGCGAGGACCAGTCCAGTGCCAGTTACCTCCTTACTGTCCTGACAGCTGAGTCCTCAGTGGGTCGGTCATTTTCTTTTTAGAGTAGGGGGGCATCTCACTCTGCCACCCAGGCTGCAGTGGCACCATCACTGCTCACTGCAGCCTCAAATTCTGAACTCAAGAGAGCCTCCTGTCTCAGCCTCCCAAAATGCTGGGATTACAGGTGTGAGCCACTGTGCCCAGCTTGGTTGGTCTTTTGAACCATGTCCATGTCTGGCACAGTATAGGATGGCAGAGGGACCTGCCTGTATTGGGGAACTGTCCTCTGTAACTTGACGGAAAGCAGGCCAGGCGCAGTGTGCTGGTCTCGCTTATGTCTGTGCCGAGCAGTCCCTGCGTGGGTCGCTGCTCTGATGTGCACAGGAAATCCTTGGCAGCCAGGTGCCCCTCGAGCTGCACCCCACCAGCCCAGGCAGGAACCAAGGGGCTTCGAGGCAGGTGGCAGGGAACCGAGAAGGTGCGGGGTCCCCAGTCCCTGCAGCCAGTGGCACCCGGCTGCCCTCACGGGTGAACAGGGCAGTGGTGTGGGGTAGGAGGAGCCGCGCCCCTCCTTGCACCCCTTCCCGTGGCCGTGTCCTGCCTGCGTGACATGCGCACTCTTCTCTCCCCACCGCAGATCCTGCTGTCTTCTCTCAAGCACGGCCTCTTCAGCGGGCAGTGGCTGCAGCGCGTCAGCTATGTGCGCTGGGAGGGCATCTTCCGCTGCATCCCCATCTTTGGCATGTCCTTCGCCTGCCAGTCGTAAGTGCTCTAGCCGCAGCCCGTGAGGGTGTGGGGAGTGGTGGGGGCGGGTCCCTCCGTGTCTCTGGTTTCTCCAGTGCCTGTTCCCGAGTGCTGAAGAACGATGTCTTGTCCAACTGTGACCTTTCCCTCCACGCCGAGAGAGAGATGATTGCTTTTTAATCGGGAGTAAACTGACGTTATTCCTGAGATGTGTCGCTGGGACTCGCTGGTGCAAGTCTCTGGTTTGCCAAATTCCCGTGAGTGGAGCGTTGGCTGTGGGGGTGCAGCAACAGCCCGGACCATCTGATTGCACAGAGTCCCGAGCGTGTTGCCAGAATTCAGCTGTTCTTCTGAGAATATTTCAGAGGAAATTGCACAAACATAGACTTCAGGCTGCTGCTGGGATGCGTTGGTAGGCCTGTGCGCGTGCACGAGCGAGCTGCCTTCTCTCTGGCGTGGGGAGCCCTGCGAATGCAGATCAGGCTGTGCCACGGTTCCAGCAGCGTCACTTCCCCACCAAAATGACAAGAGCCAGTGATTCACACTCGGTCGGAAAACGGTAACCGACTGAAAAGAGAGGCGTAAATCTGGCGTGGACGGGGAAAGACCATCGCGTGCGGGGGGCTGGCAGAGCGGCCTCCCCGTGGTGTCAGTGGGCACGCACCGAGCCAATCGCAAGCTAATGTGACAGATAAAATTTGTTCCCACTGCTGTGTTTACACCCACATGCGAGATCCAACCGCCGTTTCCCACTTGGCGTCTCTCTTGGCAGCTCGGTTCCTGCAGAACTGCTTCAGGCTTGCTGGTTAATGTCCCCGTTATAATCGGTGACAAGTGACATTCTCTCACTGCGCACCTAGTTACCGACTGTCCTTTTTGTCTCTGTGTTTGGTTTCTCAAAATATAAATCCACAGTTGTGCTCTTGTGGTGGCCACGTAGCAGCTGGGCACATCTGTCGGTTTGTTTCTTAGGTCAGAATGTAGGTTCTGAGAGGTGGGAGTGCACGGCCGCCGAGTCGGGCCTCTTCCTGCCTCTCCCGAGGTGCCCACGCTGCCCTTCCTGGCCGGCGTGCCCGTGAGCGTCTGCCGAACGCAGAGACAGCTCCTCCCTCTTCCCTCCCACGATGTCACTGTGCCAGAGCGTCTGGCCTTGCCAGGTGACCCACTGGGCCCCACCCTGTGAGATGGGTCCAGTTGCTGTGGCACGGGCCGGGCCTCCCCAATGCCTTCGCTGTCCGGCTTTCTGGTCTGACTTACAGTAAATGAATGCCGGCTTACACGGGACTGGCATCCTGGCCTGGAGGAACGGCCCTGGTGGTGCTGAGCACAGGAGGTGTGGGAGGGGCGGGTCACCTGGAGACGCGCCGCAGTCTGCATGGGGGGCACATCCCACAGCTGCACGTAGAAAGCACCATCAGACCCCAATAGACCCCGAGTCGTGGCGGCTGCCTTGCGAGGTGGGCTCTGGGAACACCCTGTGGGTGCTGAGGGCTCTGGTAGCACAAGGAGCTCCTGTGTGGGGGCCGTGGGGGCATGTGACTCCCACCTTGCTTCTCTCCAGGGGTCACCCAGGGGTCCCTGGGGCTGGAGGGGAAGCCTGGGGAGGAGCCTGTGGCCTGGCCTTCGCACCCTGGTCCACCCCACGCGCTGGGACCAGCCCCGCCCACGGCGACCACAGCTTCCTTGGCAGCGCCCCTCACGGTGTGTGTTGGGGATGGGGGGAGGTCAGCCATGTCTTGGACTCCTGGGTGTGGACTTGGATCGAGACAGAGGCCTGATCAGCACCAAGAAGTTCATGTGACAGGTCCTTCTCCCAGAGCGATAGGCCAGAGGCACACGGAGACGCCCTAGGGTGTCACCTCCTGGCTCTTTGCTGGCTCCCTGGGGGCCGTTCCCACCAGCTGTCGAGCAGGGTCCCCGGCCCCTGCTGGTGGCCCCCGTGCTGAGGGTGGCCTGCTGAGCAATGTACCATGAACCCAGGGAAAGCAGGGACACCAGTGCCCGCTGGCCAGGTCTTCCCACCTGTCCTTGTCTGTTTGCCTTTTAATATGGTTGCGGCATCTTGTTTTTTTTTCACATCTTTAAAAGCAGTTTTGGGATTTGGCTGCACTGATTTCATGTACCCCAATGCCCCTACCCCCACCAGCCCAGCTCCTTTTGTGCCTTTGAGGCGTGCCTGGAATGGCCACAGCTGCCTGGGACACACCAGGGCTGGTCCTCGTCCAGCTCGGGGCTTGGGACGTTCACCCCGTCCTGGCTCAAACTGCCCAGCTCCCTCCTCCTGGCTGCACACACTGTCCTCTCATGGCCCCCAGCCCCTCTGCCTCCTGGCCTGGCCAACCCGTCCCCCAGGTGCCCAGGCCCCTGCCTGCTACCCTATGCCGTCTGGAAAGCCTGTGTGGGGCTGTCACATCCCTGCCTGGCCAGTGACTCGGGTCCCTCCCACCCCCAGCAGCACCACACTCCTGGCACCGGGCCGTGGGACAGATGCCAGCTCTCTCATCCTGAGAGCGAGAGGCCGCGCGTTGGGAAGCGTGCCCTGGGCTTCTCCTTGTCTGTGCCCTGCGCCGATCACGCCTGTGCCGAGGCGCTGAGATGGGCCGGCCGCCCTGCCAGGGTGTGTTTGTTTAACTTTCCCGTCTTTTGACATCAGTGTTCTGAACGGCTTCCTGCTTCCCCTGAAAACACGGCTGCTTTAATTCTCAGCGCCGCGCTCCAGAGTGCAGGCTCCTGCTTCCACAGGGCAGACGGCCTCTCGCCCTGCAGCCTCGTGCGACGTTTGCATGGAGTGTGTCCTGGGGATGTTCTGAGGGGGAACTGCCGCAATGCTGCCGTCCCTAGTTTCACCAGACCCTGGCCTCGTGCTGTGACTCAGAGCGCGTGGGGGACGTTGCGTGAAGGAAAGTGCCGAGGCTCCTCTGCTGGGCTGCAGAAGAGGCGGGGGAACTAGCACGGCCGGGGGCAGTCATGCCTGCCTGGAATCTGCTTCGTGACATTGCTTGTTTTTTGTGCGTGTGTCTTGTATTTGTGTTGTTTTAGAGACAGGGTCTCGCTCTCACCCAGGCTGGAGTGCAGTGGCGTCATCGTAGCTCACTGCAGCCTCCAACTCCTGGGCTCAAGCGATCCTCTTGCCTCAGTCTCCTGAGTAGCTGGAAGTACAGGCATGAGCCACCATGCCCTGCTAATTTTTCTTAGTTGTGTAGAGTCAGAGTCTTGCTATGTTGCCTAGGCTGGTCTCGGACTCCTGGGCTTACGCGACACTCCTGGCTCAGCCTCGGTGAAGTTGCTTGTTTTCATGCAGCCAGGTCCTGCCTACCTACGACAGCCTGGACGAGCCGTCGGTGAAAACCATGAGCTCCATATTTGCCTCCTCCCTCAACGTGGTCACCACCTTCTACGTCATGGTAGGAGCCCTTCACAGCTGAGCACAGATGCTGGAATGCCTCCTCCCTCCAGCTTCCTGCAGCCCCAGGGAATGGCTGGTGCTCACGACCTGCTAGCCGTGGGTGTCAAGTCGCGATCCGCGATCCGTGCCTGTTGATCCATCTCTTGTTTCCCATTGTGGTGTCGGAGGCACACGGCACAGTTACCTGGGCAGCCGTGCTCCTCAGCTCCGGTTGTCCCCCAGCCCTTGCCCGTGAGCACACTGCCCCTGCCGTGTGGCATCTCCAGGGCCTGGGGGGCCCAGGCCCCTCAGGGCAGGGCTGCGCCCTGCTTGCTTTAACTGCGCAGCCCTCGGGGCCACCTCTCTGAGACTTGTTAATTCTGCAAACATGAGCATGTTGGTTCAAGAGACATGGGGAAGTGCAGGATGGCGGAGGGACAGAGAACCTCCAGTTCCGACCCACGGATGCAGTCACCGTCAGCGCTTTGAAAGATATTCTCCCAGTCTTCTTGATGTTCCTGTTTGTGGCCCTTGAATGAAATTTTTAATCTAAATGTACTAAAATTGTGGCCTGTCCCACGGTGGTCCCTGGAGATCACCGACACCTGTGTCTTATTCCACAGAGGACGATAGTCCACCTCTGGTACCTGGTTGGTTGTTTTTTTTTTCTTTTTTTTGAGATAGGGTCTCACTCCATCGCCCCAGCTGGAGTGCAGTGACATCATCACAGCTCACTGCAGTGTCCAAGTCCTGGGCTCTAGTGATCCTCCTGCCTCTGCCTCCCAAATAGCTGGGACCATAGGCTCATACCACCACGCCCGGCTGATTTTTTAAAAATTTTTTTGTAGAGACAGGCTCTTGCTTAGGCTGATCTCAGTCTCTTGACTTCAAGCCATCCTCCTGTCTCGGCCTCCCAGAGCGCTGGGATTATAGGCCCACACCACCTTGCCCGGTCCCAGTTGGGTTTTGAAATCAGAGGGGCTGGTGGGACATTCTGGTGCCCTCCCTTCCACACAGCAACTCTGCTGTCCTTATGTGAGACCACTCGTCTCTCATTGAGCTCTCTGGTCACCAGAGTCTCTGGCCTGTGGAGGCTATCTCTGGCAGAGGCTTCCTTGTGAAGTGGCTCTCACTTCTGGGGGAGTGAGGGGGGTGGCTGCCCTGCCCTGTCTGCTGTGACCAATGCCACTTAGATCAGAACTTCTGCTTGCCACGTTGCCATCTCTGATCCTCCAACAGGTGGGGTTTTTTGGTTACGTCAGCTTCACCGATGCCACCGCGGGAAATGTGCTGATGCACTTCCCCTCCAACCTGGTGACAGAGATGATCCGCATGGGCTTTACGATGTCGGTGGCCGTGGGCTTCCCCATGATGATCCTGCCCTGCAGACAGGCCCTGAACACACTGCTTTTCGAGCAGCAGGTAAGATGCTCTCGGCGGTTTCCTGCTCTTAATAGAATTATCTCCTATTGGCTTTTGTTAGTTCTGCATTTTCTGGGCAGTGGTAGATGGAGCTTTTCCTAGTTAAAAGGGAAAAAAGCTTCAATTAAAATGACATCTTAACAGGGAATTTTATAACCAACTTTGGAAAAAGCACCGGAACACACGGGGCCCATGGGCCACTCAGTTCCAGGCACATCGTCCACGTGGGCCATGCTGGTCTCCTGGCCGTCTCAGCTGTAGTACGGCCCTCCCAACCCAGAGAGACCGCAGGAGATGGGGGGTCTGCCCTGAGTGGTCCTGGGGAGGGTGGATGTATGCGGACACGGAGCAGCCAGAGTGACGGTTGGAGGAGAGGCGCGTGGGGCGTGCTATGTGTCACTGAAGATTTTAACAATATAACAGAAGGTTTTCAGCATAGAGCAGCTGCGTTATGCCAGGCATGGTGGTGCGTGCCTGTAGTCCCATCTGCCTGATCCCTTGAGCCCAGAGTTCGAGGCCAGCCTGGACAACATAGTGAGATCCCCATCTTAAAAATAATAAAAATAAAAAGAGGCTAGGTTTTATTCACTGCAATGTATGTAGACAAGGCAGCTGCTTAGTCCTTTATAAAACTTTTCAAATGCAGGAGTTGAAACCAAAAGGCCCTCCTGGTTCTCTGCCTGTTGCTAAGTTGACAACCAAAGGTGCTCTGTCCTGTGTGCAGAGCAGACGAAGGGCTGGAGTGTTGGGGGCTCTGCGCAGTCTAGGCTTCCCCTTGCCTGTTCAGGGGGTATCTTCACTCCCCTTGAGAGCCTCGAAAGGTGGCCGTCTCCCATCCCACCGCCTGAGAACTGTGAGCCTGGCAGCCAGGAACACGAGTTCTCCTGGAGCTGCTTAGGCCAAGGGGGTTTAGTGGTCACAGAGTCCGGAGAGAATCAGCAGCCGGGCTGGAGAGGGTGGGCCGCCCTGGGCCTTGAGAGCAGCTGGCCCCGGGCTCACTGCCCCACGTGTCTCCACACCACGGCAGCTTGTGTCTGCCCCTGTGGACTTCCCTGGCCTGGCGCCTTCGGCTTTGCGGCAGAGGCCGAGCACGAGGCCTGGGTGCCTTCTCTCCCGCGCCGCTGCTCGGGTGCCCCATAGCGTCCAGGCACCTGGGTGCTGAGCGAGGCAGGATTTAGGCCTTTGTCCCTGGGGCCAAGCCGTGGGGTCCTCCTGCGGCTCCCCTGGCCCAGCCTCTGCCCCAGGGGTTGCAGGGTCCCCTGCTCACTGTGCGAGGCAGACACGTGCTTCGTATCCGAACAGCATCTGTGTTTCTGCACATAACACATTTTGTCTTTTTTTAAAATGAAAAAGTCAGTAGTGGTATTGAAGGAAATGTTAAATCAAGCGAGAACCCATCCCTTCCTCCTGACGCAGGCGGCCGTTGTTTTCTTCCCTCTGCGCTGGCTCCTGCTTTACCAGGCGCAGCCGGGCGTGTTTTGCTCTGCTCCTCCTGCTTCCATCGGTGCGCGCGCGTTTCTCTGCGGCCCTGCGGAAAGGCACGGCCCCCTTCCCATTCCCGTGCCCTTGCCCTGTCCCCACCCGCCGTCGGGGTCCAGCTGTTTCTGGTCCTTCACCCTTGACCTCTCGGGCTTGATGCTCTCGTGACTGTCTTGATGGGTAACGTTCCCCTTCCTCCTCTCAGGCGTGTTTCTTAGGCAAACTTTCGCGGGGACTCACGGGTTTAGACCTGACGCCGTCCGCACTGGCGCGTGTCCGGATTATCATCCCCAGCTTCTGTGTGAAAGTCTATTTTGAACACTGGATACTTTGAGACTCTAGTTCTGGAAGGTTCTGCTGTTGTTTTCCTAGCTCAGGGATAACATCACAGTCAGTCCTTCCTGTGTATTAACTCACTTGGTCCTCACCACGGCTTCAGGAGGAGGTGCTTCTGTTCACAGGGGAGGAAACTGAGGTGCATGGGCTCAGCGACCTGCGCAGGATGCGGCTGGGCTTGAGGTGGCAGGGCCGGGGTGAGCTGGGCCACGCCAGGGCCCCAGACCACGTGCCATTCCCTCTGCGTGTCGTCTGGAACGGGTGTTCCTGCAGCCTTACCCGGTAGTGAGCGGAGTGTGGATGCCTCCTGGGGACAAGATGACACGTTTGGTTTGGGCTGGCTAGGCTGCGTGTCTTTCTCCCCTTTTCTTCTTCTTGGACTTGGAAATTGCCAACTGCCTGTAACACATCTGTGGAGATGATGATAACACGCCGCGTGCATGTGTGGCATCTGTCGCTCTTTGAAACCCACGGCCAGAAGATGCCTGCAGTCATTTGGCAGGGGTGTCACTGTGGAGACTGTTTTCTGTTCTCCATACTCCCACGCATGCTTTAAAAAAATCTCTCGTGGCATTGCTCTAAAAGGAAAACGGAAGGACTTAGTGCTAACATTTCAAAACCAGGTTATAAAATTTACAGTCTGTACCTGAGGTCAAAAGCACCTGTGCCTTCCTGACACTTGCTGGTTTGGGTGGCAGGTTCCTGTTAAAGTTGCCTGGGCAGATCTGATTGTGCCGATGAGCTCACCTGGCAGGTGAGTCCATCCCAGCGGCTCATGGAGACTCAGCTGGTGTGCCTGGCAGAGCCCTGTAGGGTGTTGCTTTGCAAGAGAGTGGTGGAGGAAGCCAGTCATTTCAAAACTGTTTTTGTTTTTATTTTCTTTTATGTAGCAAAAAGATGGTACCTTTGCAGCCGGAGGCTACATGCCCCCTCTGCGGTTCAAAGCGCTCACCCTCGCGGTCGTGTTTGGAACCATGGTCGGCGGCATCCTGATCCCCAACGGTAAGGCGGGAGGGCTGCTTCTCCGCTGGTCCCTGCCGCCCTTTCTTCTCTCCTTTTGCTTCTGTTCTTGCTGCCACTCGGGTCGGCGGGTGTCAGCATCAAGACACCCGGAGTCATCGGCCATCCTCTCTAGCTTCCTAAAAAAGTCTAAAGACTCCTGGGTCATTTTTTCTTTGGCCCGAAGAGAAAGGCAGGGAATAAATTTGGCAGCCTGACAGAACAGCAGACACGTGCTGACACCTGGGAAGAGGGAGACTGCAGCTCGGGACACAGGCCAGGTTGGCGAAGCGAGTGATGGGCCTCACTGTTGACTGTCGGCTTCCGACTTTGTTGCCATGTTACCAGGGAAAAGGTGGAGGGCTCTGAGCAAGGCTTAAGTTGCCCAAACACACCCACTCCCCCTCAGACGAGACAGGCATACTGTCATCAGACAGGGAACTGCATGCACCTCCCCAGGTGACATCCCCCGTGGCCACCAGTCCAGGCTCATGGCAACAGGCTGCTCTGCCAGCATGCCCGGGCCTAGCTCTCACATGTTTCCTGGAATGGCCCTGCCAGGTCACTCACCAGCCCACGGGTAGGAGAGGCAGCGTGTGAGCCTGCGGCGCGGATTTAGGAAGGAGATCCTGTCACGCGGCTCTTTGGAGGTGAACAACCGGAGAAGCCCCCCCTGGCTGCGCCGTCCACTGTGTTAGGAATCAGCTTGGCCGCTCCAGCCCCTGCTCTGAGCCTGTGGTGTCGTGGCCTGTGCTGCTCGCTCACCTATGTCCCACGCCTGGCCAGAGCCCTTCCGGCTCACCCCTTCCTGTCCCTGCTTGCTCCTAGTGGAGACCATCCTGGGCCTCACGGGTGCAACGATGGGAAGCCTCATCTGCTTCGTCTGCCCGGCCCTGATCTACAAGAAGACCCACAAGAGCGCCCTCTCCCCGCAGGTGCGTGCTGCTGTGGCGGGCGGGGCTGGCCGGCTTGGGGCACGCAGAGCGGAGGCCCCGTTCAGTGTGTTCAGATGGGTTCTGCCATCTGGTTTTCAGTTCTGTAAACTTGAAGCCCACAAAGTGTCCTCGGTCGGACAGGTTTGGGAAACCCTGGGCTAGATCAGGCCGCGTAGGCTCTCCCTGTCATGCACATCGGGATTTCCCAGAGCCGACTTCCCGAGCTCCGCACGGTGCTTCTGTGCTGTGACTAGGTTGTCTGTGTCCCTGCCTCGGTCCCCCCATCAGCCCCCTCTTCGTTCCAGTGTGTCCCCGGAGAGGAGGCTGCATGTGCACACTCGTGTTTTCTCCTTTAATGGTAACACGGCGTCCTGCTGCTTTCACTTAAAATCCCTCGCAGGTCGCTCCTCAGCCATCCGTACAGAGTCGCCTGGTTACTTTTAGCTGCTTCGTAGCATTTCATTGCAGGAAAATTCCGTAATCCCATCTCCGACGGAGTCCTGTCTCCAGTCCTTTGCTGTTCCAGACAGAACCACAATGGGTTTCCGCGTGCGTGAGCGCCGTGATCTGCCTTCTAGCTGTGGAGTGCCTAGGAGTGTGAGCGCTTGTAATGTGTGGCTTCTGTCCAGGTGCCTTGGGGTGTCACGTCCCAACTCCAGGGGCCTCCGTCCCCGCGCCTGGGACCTTCCATTCTTCCTCATTCTCGGCTTCGTTCAAGTGAACGGGAATGTCTTTTCGTGGGTTTAGAAATCACTTGCGTTTCTTCTGTGAATTGCTTATGTTTTTTGCTCACTTTTATGACATTGTTTAGCTTTTTCTTATTGAAGCGTTCCGGTAAATTTTTAAAAGTGTGATACACATACGAGTACAGCGTAGCATGTGGTTTTTGCGCACAGCTTGATAAAATTGTGCAAAGTGAACCAGCCACAGGAACACCACCCAGGGCAGACAGAACATTTCAGCACCCAAAGCTCCCCACAGGCGCCTCGTGGTCACCCCCCTCAAAGGTCACCTTGTCTGCCTTCCAGTGTGTCGGGGATGATTCTGCCTGTCTTGGTGTTGGCACAGGGGGGTCTTTGGTGCATGTGGCATGGTGGGCCTCTCAGTGTCACGACTGAGCTGACCACGCCAGTCGTCTCCACTGCTGTGCTGCGTCTCCGCATGTGTCCGCCCTGCTGTGGTAGGACAGATCCCACTTGGAGCCGCTGTGGACACCGTCACTCTGAACATGTGGCGCCTGTGTGCGTGCGGTATTGTCGGTCACACGCTTGGGGAAGACTGTCAGGCCCTGGGGGTGTGGGGATTCTGCCAGAACCGCTTTGTGGGTCCCCAGTAGCCGGCGAGAATTCACTCGAGTTCACAACTGCCTTCCCTTTTCCAAATTCCTGCCCTTCCAGGGGGATGTGGGTGTGGAGTGGCAGCTCGTCGCGTGGCCTGTCCTGTGGTCGTTGCCTTGCGGATGCCTTTTAGGTCTGGCCCAGTTCTCGTTTGTCTGCGGGATTGTCCCTCTTGTTGATGGTGGGAGTTTTTAATAGAGTCGGGACAGAAGTCCTCTTTCAGAAGTAGAGTTTGCAAGTGTTTTCTCTCACCCTTGGGTGCTTTTCACGTCCTTAAGGACATCTTTTGACAAATATTATAGAAGTTCTTCATTTTATTAACGGTCTGGTCTAGTTTATCAGTTTCTCTCTTCCCCTCAGTGCTTTGTATGTCCTGTTAAGAAACTTTTGCCGATCCCAAGGTCCTGAATAGTTTCTTGTTATATTCCAGAAACTTCATTTTACCCTTCACATTTAGATCGACCCGTCGTCTGGAGTTGGTTGGTATGAGGTGGGATGAAGGTGCATCTCTGTCTGGCGCTCTGGTCGGTCCAGCGCTGTCCTCCCCACGGCGCCGTTGTCCTCTGTGCCCAGCCGTGCGTGTGGGCGTCCCCTGGCCCGCTGGTCCCACCTCGTCCCAGCTTGCCCGCCTCAGTCGCTGTGGCTTTATCACAGGTCTCGATGGCAGGTAGTGGAAGTCCTCCAACTGTATCCTTATTCCAGATGTTTCGTCCTCTTTTTTGGCTCTTGGCGTCCCAGCAGAACTTTAGAACTGGCTGGTCAGCTTCCTCGAGAATGCACTGTTGAAAGTTTCATTGGAGTTGCCTGAAAAAATTGACTCTATCGTTCAGTTCATGATATTTTCTAATTTCCATTGCTATTTATAATTTCACCCGTGGCTTTTTTAGATTTCCAGACATTTGGGATTTCCTTCTGATCTCTTCTGTTGATGTCAAGCTTAGTCCCGGTGTGGCTGGAACACACTGAAGTTCAGTCCTTTGACGTGTGTCGGGACCTGCCTCGCAGCCCAGCACGCGGTGCATCCCGGCGACGGTCGATGCTCTGTGCGTTCTGCAGTTGCTGGGCGCGGTGTCATACATAGGCAGGTTAGGTCAGGGTTACTCACTGCTATTTCCAGATTTTTACAAAATTTTACTGATTTTCTTAATCTTGCTTATCAGGTATGAGAAACGTGTGATGCCTCCTACCGTAATTGCAGATTTGTTCATTTCTCCTTTCAGTTCTGTCGAGTTTTGCTTTTTATTTTGAAGCATGTTATTAGGAGCACACAGATTTCAGTTGGTGATATCTCCTTGTTGAGTTGACTTTTTAACTGTGAAATGTCCCTTTTTATTTCTGGAAACACTTTTCTCCTTAAAGTCAGCCTTGTAGCTAACTCGGGTCTGTGCTTTGAGTTTGTGTTTGAACAGTGTAGCTTTTTCTTCCTTTTTCTTTTGATCTATCTCTGCCCTTATATTTAAGGAACGTCTCTAGCATATAGTTGGCTTTTGTTTTGTTATCTGGTCTATTCATAAGAGTATTTAAGACTATTTACAGTTAATATAATTACTGATTTTGAGGGAAAACTTCCCTCTTACTCTTTATTTCTTGTCCATCTCATCTGTTATTTTTCTGTTTCTTTTTTTCTTTTGGATCAGTCATTTTAAATATTTATTTTTTTTCATTTCTTAGCTTGGTACATTTCTATTCTCTTAACGTTATAATATATGTAATATATATAGCATGTGATGTTGCGTGTATCTATATGTATAATATATATATAGTATATAGTATAATATAGTGTATAGTGTGTAACGTGGTATAGTATTTACAATGTTAAAGCAGGCAGTTGATGTGAATCCTTGACGTATTAGAATCAACTGTAAATTAGGTTTTTTTTTACCACTTCCCAGACAAAGCAAATCTTCCACAATATGTTAATTCCATTTACCCTCCTCTGGCCTTTGGTGCTATTGTTCTTATGTATTTTAATTTTACATGTAGCTATTGTTTCAAATAGTCAGGATTTATCTAACATGATGCTCTGTGGTTTCTGTTTTCTGTCATTTGGTCCTGTCTTCCCGCATGCCTGGTGTTTTGCAGACTCTGTGTCTGAGGCAGCGTGGGGTCTGGGTGGTGCTGTCTTGCATCGTCAGAGGAGGGTGGGCAGGAGGCCTGTGTCCAGTTGAGGCAAATGTGTCTCCAGGGTGCTCTGCTCCTAGGGCACAGCCTCCCACTGCCTCAGCTGGACACCATGACCCTCAGATGTCTGATTTCTCCACTTGGCATTCTCCCTCTTGCCAGCTGCCCTGGGCGCGGTTCTGTGAACAGCTGGCTGCTGGCACGTGCCCCGGGGAGAAGCACATGGGGTGTGGGGCAACTGCTCTGAGGTTTCCTTTTCTCCTTCAGGCTCCAGCTGCTGCGGAGCCCTCGCTCTTGGTGCGCAGTGCCCGGGCTCTGGGCTGCCATGCCCTGCTGCCCTGCTCGGCAGCTATGATTAGAGGGGGCTCCGAGGGCGCCAGGCCTCACCTCTCTGCCCGAGCATTCTCTGGAGTCTTGGCCCCTCAAGTTTGACCTGGGGAGCATCCTCAACAGTGTCTTCAGTCAGGTGTTCTTTTTTTTTTTTTTATTTTTTGATACAGAGTCTGGCTCTATTGCCCTGAGTAGAGTGCCATGGTGTCAGCCTAGCTCACAGCAACCTCAAATTCCTGGGTTCAAGCAATCCTCCTGCCTCAGCCTCCCGAGTAGCTGGGACTACAGGTGCTTGCCACCATGCCCAGCTAATTTTTTTCTATTTTTAGTAGAGACAGGTCTCGCTCTTGCTCAGGCTGGTCTTGAACTCCTGAACTCAAGCGATCCTCCTGCCTCGGCATCCCAGAGTGCTGGGATTATAGGCGTGAGCCACCGTGTCCGGCTACTCGGGTGATCTTAATGTTTTTTTCTAGCTATTATAATTAAGTGGGACGATGAGCTTGATGCCCGCTCTTGTGCATAGCCTGCAGCAGAAGTTTCTTGGTGAGTTTTCTGGCTTCCGCAGGCACGAGGAGCTCTGCTGCTGCCATCAGGTGGCAGATTTCCTGCTGTCAGGGCCCCAGCTTGTGGCCCTGGCCTGCTTTTAGGAAAAACAGAGTAACCGTTGGGAAGACCTCCCGTGCCAGTATTCTTTTTACAAATTCCTCTCGTGTTTTTCTGGACTTTCATGACTTCATTTCCTTCATTTTAAATCTCTGCTCCAGTGTTTTAGTTTGGGGTAAGAAACAGAGTAGGTGTCCTGTGTTTTTTCTGCATGGTCCCCTAGTTGTCAGACAGTCTTTATGAAATCATCCATCACTGATATGAAGTGTCACTGCTGTCATATATTAAGTTCTTGTATGTGTTTGGGCCTAGCTTGGGACTTGCGTTTCAGAGTATTGGCCAGTCTGTCCTTCTGTACTGTTTTCATTACCGGGCCCCGTGACAGTGTCCACTGCGTTGTGACTGCTGCTCGGCAAACACTCATCCCGATCCCTCTTCTTCACTCCTGCAGGTGAATTTTTTGGGTGTCCTGTTCATCTTATTTTCTGTGGGAATGCTGGGATCAGCCCATCTGACTCCAAGAAAAATCAGTCTTGCTTTTTAGTTTTTGGTCCAATTGGAATTTGCTGAAGCCATAGCTTACTTTAGGAAGAATCGCTACCCCTGCACCTTGGCCAGGGTATGACGCGTGTCGCGGGCTCTCCTGCGCGGCCCAGGGTCCGGCGCTCAGTTCCTCCTTCTCACCGGGCCTCTGTCCCCAAGGCTGTCTGCTGTGCTGGGATCTCTGCTGCCCTGGGTTTTCCAGCCGGCTGTTTGTACACAGCGAAGCTATAGGTTTTCACATGTCAATGTTAATTTTTACCAGTTCACCTTCCTGAACTCTTACTGGATCTCTTGGTTTTATCACCTGCGGCTTCGCCTTCCGCCTTTCTATTCATCGCAGTTTCTCCTCCTCTCTTGTCCCTGCGTGTCGTCCTGCGCCTATAGCTGTGGCAGTGTCAGTGTGAGCGGCTTGGCTTCCTGCCTCCGTGGGTGGCATCCGGTGCTTAGCCATTAGCTGACATTGCCTCCGGCTCGATGTGCAGGAATCAGGGTGCGTTCGCACCTCCTTACGGACGTAGCAGAAGCCCTCATAGGCTCGCGTTAAAGAAGTGGCCACGTGGCCTGCCTTGGTACTGTTAAGAGCTGGAAAGCGTGCTGGCCGTATTAACTGTGATCCAACCGTGTGTGGAGGAGATGGCCAAACCTCCCCCTCTGATATCTCGTCGGGTGAGTCACAGACTGCGCCTAGAGGCCCTGCCTCACGCCGCTGGGACACGGCGAGCCGTGTGACTGGCCGGGTGCGGTGCACGTAGACTGGGCCGAGGGTGCAGGTGTGGCCTGGATCCGAGTACTTGTAGCAGGGTGGTGGTTTTCTGGCCCAGGGATCTCAAGAAGAGCCAAAGCTGGTGATGGGGGGGCCTGTGTGGGGGCCATTTGGGCTGTGCTGGAAAAAGACACAAAAGAAGAAATGTTCTGAGACCTGTCCCCAGAACAGCCAGGGAACATGAAAGCAAAATTGGCCCTGAGTGAATCAAAAGGAAACATCTGCCACTACGTGTTCCATTCTTCATTTTGAAAACCAGAGAAATCAAAGGGTCTCTCCAATCCTGAGGAGCGGGGGCTTTGGTTCCACCACCCTGAAGCCAGCAGGGAGCTGGAGTGGTGGACGGGCGTGGGAGACGAGACGACCGGCGGAGAGGCCCTCTTTTTAGTTGGAGTTTGCTTTGCATTTCTCCGTAGCGTGTTCGAGACTTTCCTGGACTCTGGGCTGGTGGGTTTCCTTCCCGGGTGTCTTCCTGGCCGGCTGCTCTGGAAGGCCGGGGGCACTCTCTGCTGACTTCATCCCAGCCCGCCATCCCGAGTCCTGCTCGGGGTATCTGTGGTTAGGAGTCCTTTCTCAGTTGAGTGCTTTCTGCCATTTCCTTAGAGCATTCGTGTGGTTTCCAAGGCAGATGAGGCCATGGGTCTTTTGGGAGAAGCTTGCTACCTTCCTGTGTTGATGGAGTTAATGTTTTTTATTTTGCATGTGCTTTTTTTTTTAAGTTGAGAAAGCCGAGGGTTGAAATAAATCATTCAAAGTCATGGAGGAAATGTTGCCTTTGGCTTGTCAGTCTCCATGGGAATGTTAAGTGAGGTCCCTGTTGGAAATAACCTGACATAAAATGACCAAGCAAATGTCTTTGTCTTTGGGTCTGAAGCGTGGTAGAGACAGCCCACAGGGCTGGGAGGGGACGGGTTTGCCTGCACTCTGGGGACCCCGACATCCCACCTGGGCTCCGTTCTCCTCCTCATTCTGGAACTCTCTTCTTCCCTGACCTGCTGGCTTTTCCTGATTAAGTATTCTTAGTAAGACTTCGCAGCTGCCCTGCGGGTATTACGCAGAGTCCGAAAGGGAGATACATTTTTCTTATTGCTCTCAGCAAGATCGTTTCTGCCGTGGGCTGGAGAAGTGCAGGGTGCACTCAGGCACCTACAGATGTGCCTGGTTAAAGAAATCAGCCCAGGACGGTGGCTTTGCCGCCCTGCAGGGCTGGGTCCCCACACTGAGGCACGCTTCCCGGGGCTTCCAGATAGCAGAGTCTCCTGTCCAGGTGCCTTCGGTGGGGCGAGTCATGTGTCCGCGTGGACCTTCCCCCGTGGTGCCTGCGCCTGGTCTCTGCTCCGTCAGGGAGAGCAGAACGTGTGGCCCCAGCGCAGGGCATCTCTGGCCGAGGGTGGATCACGAGGCTTTAGAACCTGAGGCCTGTCTCTGACGGCTTTCCCTCGGGCACCCCCAGCGCTCCGTCCCGTGTCCCGCTGCTGCGCGGGCTTTTCCCGCACCCCACCCCCCACGAGGAGCTGAGGGCCGTGGGAGATGGAATGCTTCTTTCTTTTTCTCGAGACTGCCCTGGTCGCCTTATAGACACCGTTACTGCTCTGGGAATGTCTCCTTCATGGTGAGGAGAGTGTAACGAGCTGGTCTTGGGCGCATGGCTGAAGACACGCATCTGTAGACTTTGAGGGGAGCAGCGGGGGGCCCTTGACCCTGAGCTCTGTGTGCCCCACGTGCTTTGGCCGTCCTGCTGTCCCCTGAGACTCTGGGCAGCCGTGGCTGCTGCTGGAGGGGACCCCACGTCCACGGCGCGCTGCGGCTGCCTCCCAGCACCGGAGCCGGCTGACCTGAGTGTCGTAGTACTTAGCTTCCGACAGCCGGAACCTGCTGCGTGTTCCTGGGGTGGCAAAGGAGGAAATGGGCTTCTCCCCGCGGTGGTTTGCTTTCAGAGAGCGAGTTCTTTCTCCTGTGGAGATCCGTCTTCCGTAATTGTGTTGGACCCAGGAAAGTCTCACCAGTTCTTTTGAACTGATTTTTTTTTTTTTTAAAGAGTCAACATACCTTTCAGGAAAGGATTTTGAGTCCTGGCTTTGAGACCACGTGGAGGTGGAGTGACAAGGGTCCGCTGGCTCTGCGGGAAGCCACCTGGCGGCTCTTCTCTTACGGGGATCTGCTGAACCAGGAGTCGCTGCTCCCCAGGGAGAGCGGAGCGGCCAGGCCAGGCAGAAATAGTAGCATCCGCCGCTGCCGTGGCGTAGCAGAGCAGGAGGAGAGTGGGCTCAACAGGCATGTTCTAGAACAGCAGGAGCCGCAGGAGGGGATGAAGCTTTGCGAGGTGACTCCCTGTGCTGGATCACCGAGGACGGCAGTCACAATCCACTGCGAGGGCCTCCAGGAGGAGGGGGCTGAGTCCAGTGGGAAGAGGCCCCTGGAAAATCAGTCGTGCCTTGCGGTGGCTCACTGGGTGACCTGATAGGCACCCACAGCACAGCCAGAGAGAGGCGAGGGCCACGTCTTCCCCTACTTTCTCCCTGCGGTTCTGGCTCTTCTTGCTACAGTGGCCGAGGGACCTGAACTCTCCCACAAACTGGATCAGGGACTAGGGCCTCTGCCTCTGTGTCCCGAGACTCCTGGAAGACACAGCCCCTCCTGCCCGCCCTTCCCCTATGGCCACGTGGCTCCTGCAGCTTCCCGCTGACAGGTACCTGCCCAGCCGCCCTGGGGAGCCACGGCGTGTCAGGGTTCAGTCCTGCTTCCCAGCCGGTGCTCAGGCCAGGCGGACTGCATGTTTGCGCTGCCCTGTTGGGTGACCCCCTGGTGCCCGCCTGCGCCCCGTCCCCAGGGCCCCTGCCACGCCAGTTCCCACTGCTCTGGGCAGGGTGCAGGGGTGGTGTGACTCCTGTGCTCTGGGTCTTTGTCCCTCCAGGTGGTGCTCTGGGTTGGCCTGGGCATCCTGGTGGTCAGCACCCTCACCACCCTGTCTGTGAGCGAGGACGCCCCCGTGGACGCGGCACAGGAAGCCCCCGGTGTCCGGCTTGGAGAGGCCGAGGGTTTGATGAAGGCGGAGATGGCCCGGCTCTCAGGTACGTGGCTCTCAGATATGTGGCTCCAGGACACGTGGCTCTCAGTGTGGCCACAGGCCCCAGCCCTAGCCCCCAAGCCTTCTCAGGGCAGTGTCCACAGGTCACCTCCAGCCAAGAGCATGCCGGTGGCTCTGCAGACTCTTGGATCTGGTGTGAGTACTTTGCTGACCTGCCCAGCAGCCTCTGTCCTGTGTGGGGGCAGCAGGGTGCGGGACCCACCAGCCTCGCCAGCAGAGGTGCCGTGTGTGTGGAGGAGCCGGAGTGTAGCCACCGTGTGTGGGGGACAAGGGGCTGAGGGTCTCAGGGCTCGCCGTTTGGTGCGCTAAGCGGTGTGTGTACGTGTGGGTGTTGCTCATGGCTGTGTTTGCTTTGCTTTGAGTAGATAAATTTCCAGCCAGGTTTCTCCTCTGCAGAGTCATCGATGACACCTCAGCCTTGTTTACCTCGTCGGTTATTCACAGTTGTTCACCAGGCCTGTGGGTGGAATTGCAGCCCACACACCTCCATGCAGCCGTGGGCACCTCGGAAAGGGCCTGGCAGTGCTGCGTAACCTGTCACCCCTCCTGTGGCTGTGTCCCATGGGCGGTGTAGGCACTTTCTGGGGTACAGCTGTAGCTCATGTGTCTGGGAGTGGCTGATGTGCCCTGGACCTCCCAGGCCTAGATGGGGGGCCACAGAGGGCAGCAGCGCCCCTAGCCCATGCCTGCCCAGCAGTTCTTAGCCGCTTGGGTGCCACTTTCTGCAGTGACACGCGCTTTGTGGGGCTGGGTTCCACGCGTCCACACTGCTGGTGCGTCTATGCACATTCTGTTCGCGCCCTGCAGAGGGCCCTGGCTCGGGGCCGGATTCACCGGGCATCCTTCTGAGTGCCGCTCCATCGCAGCTGGGGCATTTCAGGCCGCTGCGCTGGTGCTGGCGCTGGCGGGTGCTCTCGGCCTTCCATAATGGCGGTCTCGACACAGTGGCTCTGGGGCTTGTTGTGGGCTCTGTTCCGGGCCCAGCATTCCTCAGCCTTGGCACCTGGGACAGACTGCCCTCAGGGAAACCCTCCCGTGGGGCTGCCACCCTGGACGCTGCGCTCGAAGGAGCCAAGCTGCTGTGTTCTGCCCTCCTGCTGTGTTCTGCTCTCCTGGGATGGGAGGACAGGTGAGAAGAGGCCTCCGTTGGGGGCCAGTGGCGCTGAGGAGCAGGAGAGGCCTGCAGGGCAGACGCCTGTGGACCGCTGGGGTCACCAGAGAAACAAAGACATGTTCAGGAATCGCAGGTGTCTGGTGTTGCCTTGCGTCAGATTTGGTAATTTAGACTGAAAAATGTCCCCTGAAGAGGGAAGTGGATGTTGTGTGTCCACTCAGATGATGGCCCCAGGTTCGGCCTGGCCAGGGAGGGCCGATTTGATGTCCCTGTTAGAGCCAGCGGCTCAGGGTGGGTGCTGACGTGGGAGCATCAGGGGGAGGGAGAGAGGAGTCGGGGCGAGGGTGGCACCGTGGTGCTCCGGGAGCTGAATTCAGGCTGAGTGCCGGGCCCACCCTGCACAGGGCTGCCGCCAGCAGGGTTCCCGTCCCACAAGGAGCTTCTCGGTGTCAGTCAGCACTCAGGCTCCCTGTCCCCGTGGCGCTGCACGGTCCCCCAGCCCACGACTGGCCAAGCAGCTGTGTCCTGTCACTAGGGCTCACATGGGCCACCACTCACCTGGTGCCCTCTGAGGCCACATCTGGTTTCTGTTTCTTGCGTGAGGCTGTAACACAACACATGGCCCCTCTCAGAACCACATGCTGTTTGTCTTTAGCATGTTCTCCAATTTTCTAGCCCTCTGGCCTCCCCCTTAACTGACGGGCTACCTTGCTCAGGCAGTGCTGGGGACGGCGGCCCTTGCCGCGTGCCCCTTGGACTGCTGTCGGCATTACCCCGTTTTATTGCTTTCTTTGATGTTGCAGAGGCCAAACATGGTACCCGCAGACTTGGGTGAGAGCCCTGCCCTCTTGGGGGACACCGTGCCTGGCACGCGAAGCCTGGGTGCCAGGCACAGCCATCACAAGTGTGGCCGAGTCCCTATGAAGGTTTCTGACGACAATTATCCATTAAAAGAAGGCTAATTGGGCCATTCATGTCTGTGCTCCACAGCGCCCTGGAGGACCTGGGGTGGGTTTTGTGGCGTTCGGTCCCTTCTCAGATGGTGGGTTCCTCCTGGTGACTTTGTGCCCCGTACTGTGCCCTGTTGGGCAGCATGGTCTGGACCCGCACCCTTTGGGCAGCTTGTCCCCATTCTCCCTGCATGGTGGGGATAAAAAGGCCAGGGGCCCAGGCTGCAGCAACGCAGGACGGGACGTGCTGGATGGGGACATGTCACACGTGTGGATGCAAGGGCAGAAGTGACCACATGTCTCCACTAAGGCCGGAGGTCTCCACTCTCGCACATGGCTCGACACAGGGCAGAGGCTGTCCTGGCCGCCGAGGGCTCCCTTCTGAATCCAGCCATGTCCTGCGAGGCTGGCGGTGGGGTCAGCTTACCGCTGTCTCGTAAGAAGCCAGCAGAAAAACCGGACAAAAGTGACAACAGGAGGAAAGGTGTGTGGGACACAGCAAAGGAGTGGTTGGAAGCTTTCCCAGCAGGGCACGGGAGAGCTGTCCGCAAAGCTGAGAGAAGGGACGGTGTGTGGCACTTTGGCGAGCATCTTGGCGCTTTGTCCAAGGATCCTGGAGCCTCTCCTACCGCCCTGCAGGTGGCAGCCATGGGGGCGCAAGCAGGTTCTCGGGCGAGCAGCTTCCGCCTGCTGGACGTGCTTGGGGCCGGCCCTGTGCCCCTGTGCAGCACGGGGCCCCCAGCCCGGCACTTGGGTGCCAGGAGCCAGGTGATTGAGCCACTGGGATTCCCCTCCATCTGGAAAGACGAGGCAGCAAGCTCATCTGCCAGTTAAGTCCAGAAGTTTGGGTTTTAAAATTTAGCCTTTGATGAGTAATGCTTTCCTCATGCCAACACCAAGGGAAAGTCAGAAATCAGTTAGTAGGAGAGTTACTTAAAAGCAGGGACTAGCTTTAGAAAGTCCCTTATTAAAAGGCCATTTTACTTTTCCTTTTTTTGAGACAGAGTCTCACTGTGTTGCCCAGGCTGGTCTCGAGCTCCTGGCCTCCTGAATGGCTGGGATCATAGGTGCAAGCCACCATGCCTGGGTGGGTGGCCATTCTGCTCACTTTGCAAGTTTACAGCCCTGGGGTACTGGGTCTCCGGAACTCCATCAGTGGGATGCCGGGATAGCGTTTAAAAATTGCTACATTTGGCGGTGTGAGGTGGCCATTTCCATCTCCACTGATGAGTGCGCAGAGAGCAATGGGTCAAAGCCAGCGGCCAGCAGAGCTGCCCTGTGGGCACACCGCGGTTGGGGGACACACGGAGATGCCTGCCCAGCTCCTGACCCTTCTGCGCTGGCCTCCAAGGTGGACAGTAGCCTTGAACGCAGTGGTCAAGGGGCTGTGTTGGATGTTGCCTCTTCCCCTCCCAAGAAGGAGGACTGTGACCCTGGGTCACACCCCAAGTCCCCGAGTGTGTCTGATCCAAAGAGAGCCCTGAGCCATGGCCTGGGCCCTGGCGGGCAGTGGGAAGGAGAGGAAGGTCTGCGTGCAGCGCCTCCCACCGCCAGTGAGTCCAGGCCTCCGTCTGTTGTGAGGGAGGCACCTCGGGAGGTGGGCCGTCACGTGTCACCACATTGGCGCATTTCTGCATGTAGGAGGAGCCGCCAACCTGCGCCAACGCCTGGCAATAAAGAGCTGCCAGGATACAGCATAAACGTGGAATTTTCCTGGTCCGGGTGCCAGTGGTTCTGGCGGGTCGTGCTGTCTGGTGACTGGCGGCAGCACTGGAGCAGAGCAAGGGTGGCCAGGGTGGCTGGCGCTCGGGGGGCCCAGGGCCCTGTGTTGGTTGCCTGGACAGGGCAGGCCCCTCACCTGCCCCCACGGGAGGCCTCCCGCTGCAGGGTAGTTGGGCCTGCCACCCACCTCCTAAGAGAAGAAATTCGGACACCAGAGTTCCACTCCCTCGGGTAGCCTGCTCACCACACAGCCGCTTCCTGCCTTTGCTGCAGCCCAGGCCTGGCAGACTCGGGGTGTTTTTCAGTTGCTAATTGTGAAGTTTTGCGTTAATTTTATTATGGCCAAGAGGCTCTGCTGGCACGCTGTCCCTGATGAAAAGTCTAGTTCCGTTTTATTTTATTTTATTTTTATTTTTTATTTTTTTTTTGAGACAGAGTCTCACTCTCTTGCCTGGGCTAGAGTGCCATGGTGTCAGCCTAGCTCACAGCAACCTCAAATTCCTGGGCTCAAGCAATCCTTCTGCCTCAGCCTCCCGAATAGCTGGGAATACAGGTATGCGCCACCATGCCCGGCTAATTTTTTCTATATATTTTTAGTTGTCCAGATAATTTCTTTCTGTTTTTAGTAGAGACAGGGTCTCGCTCTTGCTCAGGCTGGTCTCGAACTCCTGAGCTGAAGCAATCTGCCCACCTTGGCCTCCCAGAGTGCTAGAATTACAGGCGTGAGCCACCGCGCCTGGCCTAGTTCCGTTTTAGAAAAGGCTGTGTCCGCTGCCTGCGGACAGCCGCGCAGTGCTGGGGCCTCGCCCCACCCAGCTACGAGCCCAGTTCTCAGGCAGGACGCTCAGAGGCGCAGCATTCTGGGAAGGTTCTTCAAAGGGACCTCCGAGGCAACTGCACACCTGCCTCAGCCACTCCCCATCCTGTGCAGAATCACTCCCACGAACCCCATGGAGCTCCTTCGGGCCGGAGAGTGGGCCGGGCCACGTGATGAGCTGGGTTGTTTCCTGCTGAGAAAACGGCTGCGCAGAGGCAGCTTGTCCTGTTTCAGGATGAGATGTTCTTTGTCGTGTTTTCTTCCCTCCAGCCTCCCTCTCTTCACTCTGAGATCCACGAGACAGACCCTCTGGACTTGTGGTGCTGCTTATTTGCACGGGAGCCTCTGCCGGGGCAGGGGGTTGGGGACGTGATGTAGACCAGCACGTTTCACCCACTTGGTGGGTGGCCACACGCCTACTGAGTGGGCCCCGTGGCTCAACTGTAGAGTCCAGTGTCTGCTTTCTGTGGGCTGGTCCAGGACCGGTAGGGTGGTTCCTTCCTTCTCGAGTGAGTTCGAGACTCTGCTCCCGACTGCAGCGACGTGGCTTCTGCACACGTCATTCTGCCTCCCTGGACAAGACGTCAGGCAGGTCTCACAAGACTACCGTGCGGCTCCGGAAATGTCTCTGTTTCCCTCCCCTTTGGGAGGTCGTAAGACCCTTTAGGTCCCTCTGCACAGGACTGTGTGTGGATCCTCCCAGGTGCTACACTCAGCCCGTGGTCTGCAGATCCTGCCTCGGCGCACACGCGGCCTCACGGGGCGCTATCCTTCCACCTCCCCTCTCCTGGGCAGCGTGTGTCCCTGAGATGGGCACAGAGCTGCTCCGGGCCTCTGGGATGCTGTGAGGCTTTTTTCCAAAGTCTTTCCCCTTAGCTTGTTCTTTAATTTCTGCTATATTCCCTAACACATAGAAAATGGCTTTTTGGAGTGAATGTCATTTCCCAACCGGCTCCATGTGGACCAGTTCTGCGGACCCACTGGCTGCTGTGTGCTGTGTGGCTCTCCGAGCTGGGGTCTGTTGGGACACAGATCATGCAGCAATCATAGAGGGGGTGAAGCCTGCAGGTCTGACGGGCTTTCCTTTTATTTTTCCTGAGACAAGGTCTTGATCTGTCACCAGTGCTGAGTGCAATGACACTATCCTAGCTCACTGCAGCCTCCAACTCCTGGGCTCAAGCGATCCTCTGGCCTCAGCCTCCTGAGTAGCTGGGACTACAGGCATCACTAGGCCTGGCTAAGTTTTCTATTTTTAGTAGAGATGGGGTCTTGCTCTTGCTCAGGCTGGTCTCGAACTCCTGAGCTCAAGTGATCCTCCTGCCTCAGCCTCCTCGAGCACTGGCATTACAGACAGGAGCCACCGGGCCTGGGCCAGCCTTTCCTTTTTTTTCCTCTTCCTTTCCATGTGAGTCTTCTCCCTGCCCAGTCAGAAGCTGACAGGATTGCAGAAGTAACGCTCTCAGGGCCAGTTTCCTTAGAGGCTCTAGGCCTCCCCTCCCCCAGCCTTGCAGAGGGGCGGGTGAGGGGTGGGACGCGGTGGACGGTCAGTCATGGATTTTTGCTGCCATCTGGTGGTGACAGCTGAGAGCTGCATGGAGTCTGGGTCTTCCTGCCCCCAGTTAGGTGTAAATTGCGTTTTGACATGTTTTTGTTATGAATACACATGAAAAATGACAGTTTTCCGTGCTACTTAGCTGCTAATGATTGAACAGGAAAAAAATAATCGCTTAGGCTGTGCCGTTCAGCTGAGTAACGTGCTCGCAGCCCAGAGAGGGCGCCGGCGCCTCAACAGGGGCCGGGTGGGGCTGTGCAGCTGACGGTACTGTGCCCACAGTCCAGGACCCGCCTGCGGACGCAGCCGTGGACAGCCATGATGAGCCGAAGCCACCTCAGCCACGGGAGGACCTGGAGCAGGCCCAGATCAAGGGCCCCGTGGAGATGCCTGGGCGGGAGGACGCCAAGGAGACGCAGCAGGAGGCCCAGCTCGATCGCCCTGGTCAAGGTGGCCTGGCGCTTGCTGTGGGGGAACGGGGAGAGCAAGGGGCCCCTGCCGAGCCTTGGCGGGACTCTAGGGCTGTGTGTTTTCCCCTCAGCCCCGTCTAAGCTCTGGTCCTTCTGTCTTCTCCATCCTCTGGCCAGAGCCACCTGTCTGCAGCCGCTCTGGCTATACCTTCCTAGAAATGGTTCAGTGCCCGACCAGACAGCAGAGGGAGGTGGCGTCTGTTGGCCTGTGGCACAGCATCGTAGGACCCCGTCCCGACTCCCTAGGCAGGGAAGGTGGGGTTCCCTCCTCACCTGTCCTCTGTCCTTCCAGGGGTTGCCGTCCCTGTGGGTGAGGCCCACCGCCACGAGCCCCCCGTTCCTCACGACGAGGTGGTGGTCGATGAAGGCCAAGACCGAGAAGGCCCAGAGAACAAGGCTCCGTCCAAACACATGGATGAGAAGGCTCTGGGGAGCAAAGGTCAGATGGCGCCGCCCCTGCCAGGTTCCGAAAGAGAGGAGCACGAGCCAGCGAAGGGAGAGGCTGGGAAGAAACCTGGACAGGACCAGGCCGTGGAGGAAGTGGGTGGTTTTCCTGAACATCTCCAGAAGGTTCCAGAAGCAGATGGCCAGCCAGCTGTCGAGCCAGCGAATGATGACCTGGGGCCAGGTAACCAGGACCTGCCTCTGGGGCCCCAGGCAGCTGTGTACGAGAAGCAGGACGCCCAGGCAGCAGACGCAGGGGACAAGGCCGGCAGGGCACCACCGCCGGGCAACACCGCGGGGGACAGCGAGCTTGGTGGGTGTCGGCCTGGGGTTGGGGGGGCAGGAGGAATTAAGGGGGTTCTTATCTCTGCCCCCCGATTCTCGCTCCACAAGATTAGCACGTGAGAGGAGCAGCCCCTTGGCAGCTGGTGGGAAAGCCGGAGTCTAGTGGTTGACAGCTCCTCTCGTATCTGTCACATGCTGCCTGCCAGACCACTAAATGTCAGGTGCCACGCTGTTCTCGTGTGTCTGGGCGAACACGGGGGCGGCTTGACAGGTAGCACATTGTTAAGTGCCCGTCTAGGAGCTGGCTAGGACGCTTCTCGCATTTTAATTGGCAAAGGTAGTTAACGTTGGCTCCCTGCCACAAGCCTATGAGATTGTGAAATTTTTTTTTATTACTTCCCGGGTAATCATCAGGTTGAATGTAAACTGTGCCGACGGGGGATGGGGCGATGGAGTCGTTTTAGAAACATCTGCTGCCTCCTTTTGTGCCTCCTCTTCCCTCTGGGCCGCTTGCGACATTCTGCAAAACCTGAGCCCTCCCCTGTGTGCAGGTGGGAAGGCTGCCCTCCCGGAAGAGAAGCTGGCTCCCGGGGCCGGTCCGCCGCCGGAGGCTCGTGAGCAGAGGGACGCAGAGCGACCAGGCGGAGACCAGGCGGGCAGCAAGTTGGAGGGTAAGGGCTCGGCTGCGATCTCAGGCCTGATCTCAGGCCCGGGGCAATGACAGGCTTTCCTGGGGACACCCTTTCCCGGGCCCCACTCCTTTTTGGCTGTCCGCAGAGCAGACGCCTTCAATAGCACCCTCTCCCTTCCCACTAACAGCTTTCTTGCTGGCACCTCCCTGGGAACATTCTATTTCCCTTTCTCCCCTATAAAAAAGACCTGCCGCTCTGTCACGTGGCTCGTAATTACCTTTTTCACTTCATCTCGAAGCAGGTATGTGAATATTTCTAACACTCGTGGTATTTAAAGCCAGCCAGCCAGGTGTGCGGCGTTCGGCACCTAGATGTGTGGACTGGCTTTAAGGCTTGCTCTGCTGGGGGCCTGGCCTGGGTGTGGCTGTGCCCGCCCTGGTCCCTGGTGGTGTGCTCCTAGCTCTGGGAGCACCGTGTGCGTCCGTGGTGGACACCGTCACATATCCTGCCAGGAAAGCCCGTCCTGCCTTTTCTCCCGAGAAAAAGAGAGAGAGAGACTCTCTCTCTGCTTTGACTCCTCCCGCAAACGCTCCTGCCGTTTGCGGTTGGCTGTGCTGCCGGTCTTACGTCCCTCCTCGTGGCCTCGCCTACCCCGCACTTCCTCTGTGGGGGAGGTGCCAGCAACCCTCTGGCAGCCAGGCCTGCGAAGTACTCGTCTGTCCCGACAGGCTTGTGCCACGTCCCCATGTCCGTGGTCGCCCCTCGCGGTGTGCGGCCCAGCCTCCACCCCCAGGCATCACCTGCTGCTTCCTGAGGATGCTGGGCTCTCCGGGCCAGCCCTGCACGATGTCTGTTGTCGGCGCTGGGAGGGGGCGCTGCAGTTAGTGTGTGGGTCACACGGCCGAGCGGCTGCTCAACTCTCCTGGGCCCAGCCTGGGAGCTGGTCCTCTGGCCTCAGGGTTGGCTTTGCCTTTGGACACGCCCCACGAGGTCCATAAGACATGTGGCTTCCTTCCCATGAATCTTTCTTTGCTTTGCGGTCCCAGGGCCTCAGAACGGCCTGTCCCGAGCTCGCCTGTGCCACTCCCGGGGCGCTGTGGCCAAGACAGAGCTGCCCTGCGGGTCCTCATGGGCCCAGGCTTGGACGGCAGAACAAAAGGCACACGTTGGGTTTCTGGAGTTCAGGGGCTGACTTAAGAGTCTTCACACGTTGCTTTTGTCTCTAATTTTAGTCTGGCTGTACTTACTGGCTCCAGTTTCTGTGATCTGTTACCTAAACCTGTTTGATTCTTTGATTTTTCTCTTCTAAAAAAGAGACTTTCACAGTTTCCTATTCTGCCTTTCTCCCATACGCCTCTCACCGGATGGACAGCTGAGATTAAAAAGATAGTGGCAGGTAGGAATCGAAGGGATGTGTCTATGCAGGAAGTGTGTTTGTGGAGGGTCACAGGTGTGAGGCCAGCGGCTCGGCCACACCCCTGACCGGGAACAGCCCTGCATGAGCGCATGGTCTGGCCCCGGGGCCGGCACAACGCCCCCCGCCCTGCTCAGTCACAGCTACCACCTCGGGGCCCTGACACCTGCTCGCTCCCCTTTTTGCACGTGCCTTGGTCCCCTCAGCCCTGCTTTGGCACCATGTCATCAGAGGACAGCTGAGTGGCAGCCGTGAGCACTGGCTGCTTCAGGCACCACCTGAGAGAGCGTGGCCGCCCATGCCCACCGTGCACGGGGCCGACGCTGACACATCCCGCACGTGCCCTGCCGTGTGCCTGGCCCCCATCCCACTGCAGGCCCTGTCCTCGGGGTCCTGGTGGGCTCTGGCTGTGGGGACAGCTGTCACCTCCACGCTGTTTCACGTCTGTCCACATGGCTTCTTGCTGGATGTGAAGCCCCTCCCCCTCTTCCCCCCTCCTCCCTCTGCCTCCCCCTGCTCTTCTGGAACCCCCCCTGGGGGACGGGGCCATGAGCAGCATGTGGGGCCCTATCATTGCGCTACTGACCTTGATGTGGCTGAGACTTGCAGACAGCCGGGGGAGAGCGTGGCCCATGGCAGAGGTGGCTGGTCTGTAGCCCAGTGGGGACGGTGCCCTGAGCTTCCTTGTCCAGAGGGAGGTTTCCAGGAGCCCTGCTCTGCGTGGCGTGGCCTGTCCCTGCAGGCAGGTGTCTGGGACTGGGCGCTGGCAGGGAGCAGAGGCTGCCACTCGAGGCTGGCCTGGTGGCCCCACCCTCTGAGGGGTCGGCCTGTTGTCTGGGTGGTCGGCCCGGTCCTCCTCAGGGTTGGTCTCCATGTCCTCCTGGCTTGTCCACCCCCCTGCATGTCCTTGCACCTGCCCCTGGGGTCTGGGCGAGGCCCAGGGCTGCGTTCCTGGGAGAACGCTGACGTGGCCAACACTGGGGACGAGGGCCCGGCAGGTCAGCCTGGCTGGGCATGTGCGGCCTCACTGGGACGTTTGCTCTCGTTATCTGGAAACGCTCTTCTTGCTCTGATTTAAACTTTCACACCTGACACTTAACCCGTTGTCTTCCAAAGCTTCCTAATATAAAAACGTACATGTAAGAAATCACACGAGCCGTGTGCTTGCTGCAGACCGCCGACCTGGTGCTGCAGCACATGTTGAAAGCGAGCTCCGTGCTCCCCTGGTGCACGACCTGCCCCAGTCTCGCGGAGGGTGGTGGCCAGGGGCAGCAGCAGCACAGCTGGCCGGGGCCTCAGATGCACCAGCTTCCGTGCTTTGAAATTCTTGCCTTGGAGGAAACTTTGTAAAAGGACTAATAGTTTTTAAAAAACAGTTTATAACTTTTTATTTCTTTATATGTTTGACCTAGAACAACCGAATGTGTAAAATGAGGGAAAACCCACCCAGACTAGACAGCTAGCACTGACGTTCCGGCATATTCCTCCGACGTGGTTTTTCTGTGGACACTGTCTTCAGTGAGCACTCGGCCAGCCAGGCTCTGCCAGGGGTGTCCATACAGTGGCTGGTGGAGAGCCGGAGCTGGCAGCATATGGTCACTGGCTGCGGTGGGCTGCACTAGGCGGTGCGCTTGTGCGTTCGGGGCAGTGAGGGCTGTCGGGGCAGACTCCCTGCAGGGGATCTTGGTGTCCTCACCGCCACATGCTGAGCCATCCTCAGCCTGGCCAAGCACGGGCAGCCCCAGCATTGTCTGATCGTGTCTGTGTTTTCCGAATACCAGAAGCCGGCAGGGCGGAGATGCTGGACCACGCCGTGCTGCTGCAGGTGATCAAAGAGCAGCAGGTGCAGCAGAAGCGCTTGCTGGACCAGCAGGAGAAGCTGCTCGCGGTGATCGAGGAGCAGCACAAGGAGATCCACCAGCAGAGGCAGGAGGACGAGGAGGACAAGTCCAGGCAGGGTAGGCTGCGCGAGGGGGCAGAGCCGAGCCAGGGCCTGGCCAGGAGGGGACAGGAGTGGGACCAGGTGGGGGACGTCTGTGGGTGTCCTCATGTGGCTGGATCTAAGGTTTGGGGCCTAAAGTCCTAGAGGGTGGATCTAGGTCTCGGTGCATTATTCTCAATCGCCTAAGTTTGTCCTTTCCAGCCCCTCCCTCAGTGGCTTGGGTTTGTTCCCGTGGCTAAATTGGTGACCGACTTCATTTGCAGTGGACGTGCAGCCAGAGCCCGGGGCAGCTGTGCCCAGAGGTCAGGAGGCCCGTGATGGCCAGGCCGGGGAGGCAGTGGAGAAGCCACCTCCGCAGCCTTTGGAGCCTGAGCTCAGAGCTCCCGGGGATCACCCCACTCCACCACAAGAGCCTGGCCAGCACTCCCCGGAGGAGCCCCAGGGTGCTGCGGGCAGAGACCTTGCTGGCCCCCCTGACGGCGGCTCTGACATGGAGGCCCAGGCAGCCCAGGCCAAGCCGAGAGAAGGCTGGAAGGACACTCTGCCCGTGGCGGCCAGTGTCATAAGGGAGCTGCCCCCCAAGGGCCTGAAGCAAGGGCCCGGCCTAGACCCCGCCGGGGCGCCCAGGAGCCCAGAGGAGCGGCTGGCTGAGGAGTCCCTCAGGCAAAGTCAGGACCTTGTCGGTGGAGGTTCCCAAGACAAGAAGAAACCTGGGCAGGAGGAGGTAGGTGCTGGTGCTGGCATTCGGAAGGGGGCTGACCGGCTTGCGGCAGCTCCAGGAGGGACTAGGGACCCTCGCGTGAAGTCCAGGCAGACACACCGAGACCCGGGCCTTGCAGTGGGCCTGCCCAGCAGGTTGGAAGGAGCAGCCCCTCAGCCCCAAGTCGTGCTGCGTCAGCCAGAACCGCAGGCCGTCTCTGATGGGGCTCAGGGTGGGCAGCAGGGCAGCCGGCTAGGGCAGGGCGCTCCCCTGGAGACAGGAAAAGAGGCCCTCGGTGGGGACCACATGCCTCGTGAGCAGCCGGGAGCCAAGGAGGACGCTGCTGTCCAGGGTCCCAGACAGAGGCCAGACCCTGAGCCTGGGCCCAAACTAGACCCCAGGGCTCAGAAACCGGACAACGCCAAACCCAACCGAGACCAGAAACTGCAAGCAGGCTCCGACCTTCGGCGGAGACGGCGGGATCTTGCCCCACGTGCAGAGGGTAAGCCAGCCCCTGAGGACGGGGTCATCAGCTTTAACCCCCTGCCCGACGTCCAGGTGGACGGCCTCCGTGAAGCCCTGGACTCCCAGCTCCGCCAGGCCGCAGGGGCAGCCCTGCAGGTCCACAGCCGGCAGATCAAACAGCTGCCTGGGGCCCTGGAGGAGGCCTAGCGCCTGCTGGAGGTGACGGCCGTCCTCAGTGATTGGCGGGTCTCCCTGGCCACGTCCAGGCTGAACTCTGGAGTTCACGCTCGTTTCTCCCCCTGGGTTTCACATCCGAGGCTCTTATGGAATGTGGTGCGTGAAGAAATTTTGTTTCCAGAACGTTCTTGCGGTCTGTTGCACTGGGTCTGAGGTCCTCTGATCTCTGGGGACTCGGAGCTCAGTCCTGCCCGTGAGGAGAAATGGTGCGTGGCCAGTGCTGGGGAGCACTCGCTCTGGGGTGTGGGCTCTGGGAGACGCTGGGCTGGGCGCGTGTTCCTGCCCCCACTCAGGCCGTCTGCGAGGAGCGTGCGGCGTACAGGTCGAGCCAGACGGTGAGACTGGGGAGCAAACGCCTTCATCCTTGCGCTGCAGTCCCAACGCGGCTGCCGCGGGAACCAACCAGTCAACCACAAACTTAGTGACTCGGAATTTTAATTATTTATCTAATGTTTTCCGTGCGTGTTGTAGAGAATCTCAAATAAACACTTTTGCCTTCACCCGCGTCTCCCAGCTAGTGCTGTTGGCATTTGGGAGGTGCAGGGGGCAGACGGCCCGAGGGTGCGGCTGGATGCCGCCCCGACACGTGACAGTGAAGTGGGTCTGAGGGAAACCCCAGGGGACCTGCACCGGATTCTGGACCTTGGTGAAGCAGAGACTAGAGGCCATGAAAGACGGTCCCGTTAACCAGCTGTCGTGCTGACCCGTGCACCGCATGTGTCCCGTCTTGCTGGCAGGAGACCTGTCTGGTGCTTGGGGGGCGTCCAGACCCAGGGCCACGCTGATGGCCAGGCCGGCCCGCGAGCAGGGCGAGCCTTGCGGCATCTCGCTGGCTGGGGGTGGGGGAAGAGCGCTGCACACACACGGTGCATGTCAGCAGGTGCCGCATCTCCCCAGCCTGTCGGCCCAGGCCACCCTCCTGTCCCCTCTGGTCAGCGTGTGGTCAGGGCCTTACTCCCGTGAGGTTCCCATTCACGTCGTCTTGGTTGGGAGGCTGTTGTGTTTTGGCACCACCTCACCCTCGAGAGGTGGCTCCGCGGCATCCCAGCTCTGTGGACGGGGGTAGCCTGGCGCCGAGACCTTCCCCGACTCCACCCGAGCGTGCCTCCCTGTCTGCGGAGCCACCACCAGCCCTGCCACGAAGGGCAGAGGTGCCTGGGCCCATGAAAGGACTCTGTTTGCAAACAGTCCTCACACGGTGGCCTGGCTGTGGCCTCGGTGGTTTTTCTCCTGCACCTTTCGAAATCCTGTCCATGTTTTTCTGTGATTTCTTAACCTGAAGGATGTCCTCAGGCAGCCTGGAGACTCGAACATGAAATAAAGGAGTAGAAGCTTCCAGAGACTGAACTGTGATTCCTGCCAAACCCCACAAGCTGGGCCTGGGGGCCACGAGGGTTGTGGGCGCTGCTCACACAGGAGGGACGCACCCAGTCCCGGCTCGCTCTCCATTCTTCATTCCTGAATAAAAATAATTCCGAAGAAGCCATTCACTCATTGGTACATCGCCTTCTGGATGTTTCCCTCAGACAAACTCTGTTTGTTAACTTGCTTGGAATGGGATTTTCATTCCGCTGGATTTTCCCAAATATCTTATGTTGGTCCACTTTTCTTTTTCTTTTCTGGAGTCACCACGCCTCATTAGAGCAGAGCAGGGCACCGCCGGCCCCGCACAGACGAACGTCCGCGACTGGCTTCGCCTCTGCCGTCACCCCCCCACAGCACGCTCCAAAGTCCCTGCACCCCGAACGGGGGCGGGGCCGTCCCCAGCACACGCTCCCTCCTGGCTCTGCACCCCCAGCTCAGCCGGCAGCCTCTCAGGTGAGGAGAGACATTCCTCCTCACAGAAGCCACAGAGACCCCTGTGGGCCCGGCGGGGCTTCACTGGTGCCCACGAGCTGCTCCCGGCTGCGTCGTGACCATGAGTGCGGCTAGCGGGCCGGCAGACGCAGGGCCAGGTCAGCCCTGGTGTAGGCGACACAGACATGGCGCTGCCTCTGAGGGCTCCTTCCAGAGTAGGGACACCCAGGGCCAGCAGTGCCCAGTCAGCGGTGCCTGCTTCTGCGCAGGGCAGACAGCACACAGCGCGCCGACCGAGGCCGGGACTCAGTCCTCAAAGCGCTTCACATGTTGCCCAAGGGCCAAGACATCTGCTGTGGCTTGAATGAGTCTCCTCCTAAATTCCGGTGTGGCTGACGTGGTCATGCTAGGAGGTGGGGCCTGCAAGGGGTAACTAGAGACGCACGCGGTGTGGGGGTAGCTTGCTCTTTCCCTCCGCCTCTGCCACGTGAGGACGTGGCAAGGCCCTCCCCAGACACCAATGCCAGTGCCTCGATCCTGGACCTCCCAGCCCGCAGAACTGTGAGAAATTCGTCTCTGTTCTCTATAAACCACCCAGCCCCGGTGCTTTGTCATAGCAGCAGGAACAGAGTTAAAGCTCCACGTGGGCATTGATGATGCCACTTTGTTGAACTGTCCTGGGCAGATGTGGTCCTGAGACCGAGCAGTCTGGGGGCAGAGGGCAGAGAAGCACAAAGGCAAAGGCTGAGGGAGGCGTGGAAGGAAATTGGGGGTCTGAAAGGAGGGGCCCCAGAAGGTGTGGGCCACACTGGGCTGTGAGGGGTGGTGAGTCCGTCTGCTGCCTTGGACAGAGGTAGGCGTGAAGGGCAGCAGGTGGGAGCACCTGGGAAGACAGGGCTGAGGGGCCTGAGCAGGTGGGCCGTGGAGCCCAGACTTGGAGGCCTTCGGGAAGGAGACGCCACAGCGCCGGGCACTGCGCCATCAGAGGGCTGATCACGAGCAAGTCTGAGAAGGGCAGCCTGGGGGCAGGTGGTGCCATGACAGCTGGGCAGTAGGGCTGTCCCCGGCCACTCCTGCAGCAGCAGGAGGGATGGGCCACAGCAGCTCAGCTCAGGGTCCTGCCAGCATGTTCTAGTCCTGAATTCCTGCAGTTCTCGTGAGATATGACACTGTCCTGCCCAGTGGGACAAGATCCAGCCACTCTGGAGCCTGAACGACCAGAACAGCTCCTGCAGACTCGCACACAGCAGAGACGTGGGGTTCTCTACACTTGGGAACCGAGCTGCTTCTGGACGAGCATTCAGGACCCGTGGAGGTGCAGACCTCTCCTCCCAGGGCTCAGCTCAAGGACAGTGTGACCTCCACGCCTGGGAGGGAGGGGACTCGGCACAGTCCCCACCTCGCCCAGCAGATGGCACTCAGGACCCGTGGAACGCTCTGCGTGCTCACTTGCGTGTGTTGTTGTATCAGGGTGGAGGGAGGGGAACAGGGAGGCGAGGAGTCACCATCCTGGGCTTTGACACCCCGTGGAGACTGCGGCAGCTGGGGAGGGGGTGGTAATCGCTGTTGGTGTCCTAACAGGTCCTTCTTGGCAGCACAGGCCCTGACTGTGTTAGTCCGGAAGAGCCCCTGCCCCAAGTCCAGGAAAGTCTTTGTAGAGGGTCCCCTGCCCTGTGGATGTTTTTCCCTCATGGTGTCACTGTACTTTTACCTTCAGTGAGGTCTATAGGCTTCACTGGATTCAGAATAAATACTTTGGGGAGAATGCTTTTAATTGGGGACCCTAAAGCACAGTGTTCCCAAGGACCAGCCCTGCCAGTTTTTTGGGGGAGGCTGTAGGCTCCATTATACCTGGGAAAGGCCAGGGCCCACATGCCACGCTCTGCACACAATAAACCCAACACCATGATTACTCGATAGAGTCTTTATCCTTCGTTCCATTATATCTTATTCTAACACAGACCCTTATGGCTACAAACGCTGGAAAACAAATTCCTGCTCTGCCCATGGCTCAACCCGTTGAGAAGAACACAGGCTCTAACAGCCAAGAACTTCAGAATGCTGACATCCGCGCTTCCTCTCAGCCTCAGAGCATCTGACGTGTGCTGCTTGGGGCCATCAGTGCAAGCGCTTTGCACCAACAGGCAGCAGATGGGTGTGAGGACAGTGCAGAGGGCCCCTCCTAACAATTTCCCTTCGGGGTCTTCTTGGCCTGAAAGATAAAGCATTTTGTCTGAATAACTTGTTTCCAAGTTAGATTTGGCTCAAAAGTAAGAAATCATCTACCACATCAAATGCCATATTCTACCAAATAGCTTACAAAGAACTTGGGTGCTGGTGTGTGGTGGGGACTTGGCTGGTTGGTGCTCACAGGGGCCTTGGGGCTAGGTCTACGGGTCACCTGTCCATACATAGGACAAGGGACCTGAAACGATCTGAGACACCCAAGAGGACCACGTTGCTGCGCCCATCTGCCCCAAATACTGCACAGTGCCCCCACATGCCACATTTGGTCCCACACTCTTGAAAGGGGCAGCAGGAAATCCTTCTAATTACCTGCGCAGCTGACACCGCTCACAGGATGGAGCAGGAATCTGTGCCCTCCCCACCCTCAAGAAGGCCCCCCACAAACACCCAGGACCACAGTGAGGAGACCAAAACAGGGCCCATTACAAATTTCCTTGTGAGAAACCTCAAAGATCCAGGTCTGCAACCAAGTCACCTTTAAAGAGAAGCCCAACTCGTGTCACTGAGTGAAAGGTTCCACTAGGTGAGGGGCAGGGGACCCATGGCCTCAGATGTCCTTCTTTGATCTAGACAGAGGAGTGCTAGGTAGGTGAGGTCACAAATAGCCACATGCCTGGAAAAGTTAACTCCTCATTAGCCACAAAAAAGGTGGCAGAGAAAACAAATACCAACCTAGGAGTGTTTGATCTTTACCTCAAGTATACATTTTCCCAAGAGAGTTGCTAACCAGTAATCACAAAAGTGAAGGTTTGCCTCTGGGAGGGCTGTAAAGCTGGGAAACTGCCACAAAGCGGGAAGCCAGTCAAAAGCAACAAGAAAAGTCACCCACCTCTGGATCCAGGCTGGGAATAAGGGTTGGCTAATGATAGCAAGGAAGTGTGAGGACTTCACCAAGCCCTCTGGAAAATGAGTCCGTGAACCACCTTCGTTCTTCAACTACGGGAATGGGACATCCCACATCCTCAGCCCGCTCAGCGTAGGCTGATCCTGGGACATCAAGGAGCTCTGCATGGCGTTCACTGAATTCTGCAGAGCTCTTACCCAATTGCCTTTTCTCCGGTCTGATAATCCAGACCAACAGCTCCAGCAAACAGCTAATCACTGGCATCGTGGCTCACCCAGACCCACCGAATCAGGAGCACCCAAGGTGGAAGCCAGTGATGCCCACGCTTTCCTAACCAGCCCCATCGGCAGGCAGCCGATGTCCTGTTCCGGAACACCTGTCGTGCCAGCTCCACTAGGCTTCCCACCTCTGCTAGGGTCTGCCAGCCTCCGCGAACCCTGCTTTCTCCAGAGCCTTTATAAAGATATGCAAACACAACGCTGCGATTCTTTACTTGTATGTGGGACTTGGCCATTTTCACAAGACTGGGGGCAGAGCATCTGATCAGACAGGATCAGAAACGCCAAGGATAAGACACAGAAGGAACTTGATGCCAAAGGGGTTAGAGGCAGAACTGACTCCAGGACCAGGAACCCCTACTGTCCCCACACAGCCTGCTGCTGCTCCAGCGGATTCTCCTCTCATCCTCTGGAAAAGGGGGCGGCTGGGAGGTGGAAGCGGTGGTGCCCGGGGGGAACAGCAGCCGCCCGCCTGAGCTGAAGGAACGCACGGCGAGGTTGACACAGGAGGTGCCGGGCGCTCCCTGCCGCTCCCGTGTTGGGGCCCCAGGCACGGCGCCCCTCTGGGTAGCGCCCACTAGAGATCGCACAGGAGCGTCTGGGCGCTTACAAAGCGTTTTGCCACCCACGTCCCCACCAATCCCTCTGGCCCCGCTGTACAAACACGCAGACACGCCCCGGGACCGCGGAGGTTTCGCGGGCTTGTCAGTGGGTCCTCGGCCTGATTGACCGGCGCCTAAAGCACCCAGGAGGCGCTGGGGACCTGAATCAACGGAGAAGGAAAGGAAGCCGGGCCCAGAGGGGCTCGAGCAGGGAAGGGCTGGCAGGGGCCCGCGCCGACCTACCGCGGCGGCGAAGCAGCTCCGCAGGGCCTCGAACTCCCGCGCGCAGAGGTCCTTGCTCAGGCGGCCGCCCGGGGCCGTGGAGGCCTGCACGCACCTGCCGTACGCCGCGGCCTGCGGGGGATACAGACGCGGGTCGCGGGGGCCCCTGAGCCGGGTCACTGCCCTCCCTCCCGGTCACCACCTGCGCGGCCCTTCCTGCCTTGCGGCACTGGCACGCCTGCGGCTCCTCACCTCGGGCCCGCAGGCCGCCAAGTGCTCGGGGAAGGCGCGTAGGCGGCTTCGCACGCGTCCCCACACCGCTCTGTTCGCCGACATGAGCAGCTCTCCCTGGCACCCATGGGCGCCGCCATCTTAGGCCCGTCCTCTTCCGGGATCCAACAGCTTGATAGGCAGGCGCTTCCGTTCATAGTCTTTTCTGCGCTTCCTAACTGGCCAGGCTTCGCTTGGTCTCGCCCCCTACAATGGGCTGTCGACCTTGTCTGTCTCTGGCCTGGGGCTTCGGATTGGCTCACACTCAAATTGTTCACGAAGCCGACCTCAGGGCGGGGCCTACCACGAGCGATTGGCCGGCGGAGGCAGACACGAGCGGTGATTGGCGGGCGCGGGCCGGGCGGAAGCGGGGCAGGCCAGGGGCTCCTCTGGGCCATGGCGGCCGTGCCGCCGCTGCGGGACCGCCTGAGCTTCCTGCAGCGGGTGAGTGAGGCGGCCCGGCCCGGACTCTCTGCCCGCCGCGCTGCCCGGCACCTCCCAAGGTCGGGCCCTCGGAGCGCGGCGCGGGCGGGTCGCGCCCCCGGCGCTGATGGGCGTGGCCGGACCCTGGAGGGGCGAACAGCGCTGGTTCGGTCGCTTCCGACGGGAGGGAAAGGGCGACCCAGGACGAGGGGTGTCAGGCCGGACGCGGCAGCCGTTGTCTGCGGCTGGTGGCCGCACAGGTCGGGGGTCCGTCCCCCACAGCCTGGGAAACCCGCCGTCCTTTCCGCGCGGGCTCCAGACAGACGCCCCCGGTGGCAGGAGGTGCACAGGCACCTCGGAGGGACGGAGAAGGACGAGCAGCCCTAAGCGCTTTTGATAATTGCCTGAGAAAGGTCGGGGCTGCCGCCAGCGCTGGCCGGAGCAAACTGCGTTCTTTCGACGGCTGTGAGCTTCCCAGACTGGAACTCAGAGGGCTGGGTGGTCCCAGGGGCGCGCCTCAGGCTGCTGGAAATCGGGTTTCCTGGCTCTGGGTTTGGACGGAGTCATGTGCCGAGTTCTGCAGTTCTCACCTGCGACCTGCAGACGTCCCCAGCTCCTCTTCAGGGCTTGGTGGGCTAGTAGTGAGCTGTGGGTGTGAGTGGTGTGCGCCCGCAGCTCGCGTAGCGCGTCAGATGTGCGTTTGTATACCTGGCGATGACACTAGGCAGCTGCCGCTCAGGCCCGAAACCGAAGCAGCCCCCGTGTTTGTCATTTGAGATACCTTTGAATTCCTATATTCTGTCAAGATACTGGATAATAAAAGAATGGATGTTTCTGTTTTCATTGCTATAAACAGTACATCTTTGCGCTAATAAGCGTGTAATGTAAACAATTATGTATGTGCTGCGAAGCGAACATACAGCAAACAGCGTGACTCAGTGGCTGTCGTGGAGCCACAGGGTCCGTCAGGCTGGCGGTTGTGCGGTGCTGCCGACCCCACTCTCGAGAGGTGCAACCTGTCCTGGTCCCCTATGAGGAAAGGGGCTCGCCCAAGCTTCTGCTTGTCAGTAAGTAGGGATAGGGACGGCAGCTTCACAATGCCTTTTGCTGTGTGTGGGGAGGCGGGCGCTATGCTGCCAAGTAGAGCAGCTCCCACGGGGAGAACCGCCGTTGGTTTTGCCCATTCTTTGGGGCTGTTCATCCCTCACGTCTAGAGGGCGCCCTGCTGCAGGCTGCCTGCGGCCAGTAGGACTCTTCCCCTCTCTTCTGAGTCTTCTCTCCTGCCAGCATGTCAGCTGAGAGACAGGCCTGTGTCCGTCACCTTTGGTGACTTGTTCCCTTTCAGCTCCCAATTCTCCTGAAGGGAACATCGGATGACGATGTCCCATGTCCCGGCTACCTGTTTGAAGAGATTGCTAGTATCCTTCCTTGACGTCTCCTGTGTTGGGGAAAGAGTGGCTGCAGGGCCCCAATGTGGCACGGAAGGTTCTGGGAGTCTCCCTGCAGGTCCTCCTGCCAGCCCTGGGGTGGAGCCACAGCTCCTTTATCATAATAACGGGGTGTGTGGGGTCTGAAAGGTGTGGTACCCATGTCACCGCCTAGGAGACCCTAGAAGCCTCAATGCCTTCGAAACCAGGGCCTGTGGGTGGTGCCTGCAGGGAGCCTGAGTAGAGCAGGCCGATGGCCCTGGGAAGGCTGATTCCTCTCAGCCAGCACGGCCTTTGTCAGCTTGCTTCTTCCCTAACCTGAGCGCCCCAGAAATCTCCCACGAGTCGCTGGGCAGCAGCCAGTGCCTGCTGGAATACCTCCTGAACCGTCTGTACAGCAGCTCTGGCCACGTGAAGCTCAAGGTGAGTGCCTCAGTGGCAGTGGCTTCAGGCCCCAGCTCCTGCCCGGGGGTGTTGGGGCTCCGGGGAAGTGGGTGGCTCGGTGCCCCCGGGGTGCTCCCTGGGCCGTGCCCTGAGTGTCTCGGGTTGGGCCTGGCTGGCCACACTGACTGCCCGAACCCCCAGGTGCTGAAGATCCTGCTCTACCTGTGCAGTCACGGCTCCTCGTCCTTCCTGCTCATCCTCAAACGCAACTCCTCCTTCATCCAGGAGGCCACAGGTATGGGGAGCGAGCGCAGGCGCTTAGGGAGAGCCGCGGGCCATGGAAGGTAGGCGAGGAGGATGAAGAATCTGGGGACCGCTCTGCCTGGGCAGGGTCCTGAACTCAGACCCCCATAGCCTCCCCGCGGCCCTGCCCTGCTGCTCCGACCAACCCTCAGCCTCCCCTGCCATCCTTCCCTCCCTGCCTGCGGAGCGCCCCTGGCTCCACCGGCCAGCTTGGCCTCACCCAGAGCACCTCACACACCCCTTTGCTGGTCCTGTGCACCTCCCACGTGTCCCTGGGCTGCGTCTGTCCCTGCTCTTACTGCCCCGGGTGCCATCGCTGGTTTCTCTGTCCTTGGGGGACTTTCCCCTTGTTCTCAGGGCTGGGCACGTGGTGGGCTTGCTGGGTGTTTACGCGTCCTCCCCAGGCCCAGGCCATGGCCCTGTCCTCCCCGGCTGCTGTGCAGAGCCTGGGACAGAGTGAGGGGCCAAGGGAGGCTGGGGCTGGGAGGGGCGGGGGAGGTGGGCCCCGGCCTGTCTGTCCAGGCAGCAGGTGGGTGCAGGTGGAGCCCTGGTCCCTCGCTCCCCACAGGTTGTGGAACACTCATTTGTGTCTCTAGCTAACAAGGACTTTTGGGGACATGGCCTGAGGTCTTCCCCTTGGGTTGGGGGTGTCTTGGCCAGAGAGGGTGGTGGTGGTGGGTGCACCATCCCTGGACCCCACCTCCACACCCCTGTACAAGTCTTTGGAGGGACTTGTCCTTTAGGCCAGAGTCCCCCTGCCGTCCCCTGCCCAACCGCCCGGAGAGGGGTGCTCCCGGGAGGGCGACGAGTCAGGCTTGCGCTGCTGCTCGCTTATCGGGGCCCCTCAGTGTGTGCTGTCTGCTGAGCCTTATTCCCCACACCCCAAAACCACTATCGTCCCACTTTAGGACAGGCAGGCCTGAGGCTCAGGGCAGGGACAGGCAGGTTCCCACGCGATAGACCGCGGCCAAGTGCCCTTAGCTGTGGTGCCCGGCGTGTTGGAGAGCCAAGACACAGTTGTGGCACGAAACTTAGGCGCCAGAGGGGAACGGGGTGATTCGGAGAATGCGCTCCCCATCGTAAGAGCTCCCAGGGCTGAGATGTTCCTTCTCACCATTCAGCGGGTCACAGTGGGCCCATCCCCGGGCAGCACCGCTGTGGCTGGTGCAGGTCTTGGGGAGCTGCTTGGTGGCGGCGCAGCAGGTGGAGGAATGGGGTTCAGCAGGCCCTGGCGGGTGGGGCAGGGTCGTGCTCTTGTGGCACCAACATCTCCCTGTGCAAAGGCAAGTGCAGATGGCTGTCATTGCCCCAGGTGACCCACGCCCGGCGGCTTCTTGTGGGCTGTGAGGAAACCTGGTGCTGGGTGCCACATGTGAGAGACGGGCACGGGGTGCCCTGTGTACACGAGGGAGGGGCATGTGCGGTGGGGGCAGGTGGGCCCTTGGGGAAGAGGAGCCATGGGGGGCATCTTGGGGTGGGCCCCAGGCAGAGCTGAGAGCCGGACCACCAGTCCCTGGATCATGGTGGGGACGGCAGCGGGGTGATGGCGGCACCTGCCTGGACCTTGTGGGTGTCGAGGGCCCCCGAGGAGCAAGGATGAGGAGAGTGAGCCGCGGCCTGTGGCGGGCGCTGCCCTCCCGTTGGCAAAGGCCCGGGGGCAGGAAGAGCTGGAGGGTGGCTCTACGTGAGGACACCTGATTTTCCACACCTGGGGCTCTTTGACGGGAGCCTGGCACAGGCTGAGACTGGGGGTGGGATGGCAGGGACTGGCCCACGGAGCATGTTCAGGCCACTGTAGAACTTGGGTTTTATCATCCAGTCTCCGGGAAGCCTGTGAAGGTCTCAGATTGGACATGGCACCCTCGAGGTGCCTCTGGGCGGAGGGGATGTGTTGGAGGGAGGCAGGTGCTGATGCAGTGGCCAGGGAGAGACAGGGTTGCCGCGGAGATGGGGGAGATGGGCGGCGGGGCCGGGCGGCCGAGGGTCCTGCAGGGGGTCCAGCCCGGTGAGGGAGGAGGCGGGGCGGTTGGGGGGCTGCAGCACCAGCTCACCCGCCCCATTACCTTCTCCCCCGCAGCGTTGTCAGGGCCCCCGGATCCTCTCCATGGGAACAGCTTGTACCAGAAGGTGCGGGCGGCCGCCCAGGTGAGCTCAGGACCCCGGTCACTCTGGGGCTACAGGGGGCGGGGCTCGGGCAGTATGTCTGGGGGAGCCCCAGCCCCACTCCTTGCTGCCATGTGGGTGGAACCCTCACATTCAGCTGGTGACTCGGGAGAAGGGGCCAGGGGACGGAACAACTGACGTGGGTGGCAGGCCTGGGCGTGCGGGACACTGAGGGCCTGTGCCTCCTCCGTTAGGACCTGGGGAGCACCTTGTTCTCCGACACCAAGTTGCCACTGCTGCCCTCCCAGCCTCCTGGGGCCTTGCCTCCTGCAGGTAGGACGGCACCTGCATCGGGTTCCCCTCCCCCGTCACGGGCCTCTGCTGCTGCTGGTGGGCGGGGCTGACGCCAGGGTGCTCCCCACAGGCATGGGCTCCCAGTCCCGGCCTCACAGCAGCCTCCAGGGTTTCGGCTACAGCCAGGAACGGGGCCACACAGGTAAGCGGAAAGGGCCCGTGCGCAGCCTGGATCTCAGGGAGCAGGGGCGAGGAGGGCGGGCCTCGCTGCCCCGCCCAGTAACTGCTAGGATCCCCATGTGGGCTCAGTTCCTTCCTGGTCATGGTGCTCACTGTCGTCTCTGCCCAACCCAGATGGGGGCAGGCGGGTGTGGCCAGGCCTGTTTGTTGGACAGGTGAGAGAAGCCAGGCTGAGAACTCGGCTGGGCCCCGGGGCAGGGTCAGTCCCCCTCCCAGAGGGTCCCAGCCGTGATGGAAGCAACTCAGTGGTCACACATGTGAGTCGTAACACGTGCTTCTCGGCATGGCTAGAGCCGTCGTGGGGCGTGCGTGGGAGGCGTGTGCCTCAGCCCGCAGCTTCGCTGTGCCCTGGTGCTGGGCGTTCGCTGCCTCTGGCCGTCTGCTGTTAGATCGTCCGGCCCGTACTGGTGCACTGCTGTGCGGGTCCCTGCAGATGCTGTATTTGGGGGTTCCTTCTGCAAGGAGCTCACGTAGGAGGGCTGACCCTTTCCCCTGAGTGAAGGGCTAAAGGCCTTTTTAACTTCTCAGGACAACACCCCACCTTGCTCGGGGGGCAGGGGTGTAGCTCTGCTGTAAGTCAGGGGGTGCCAAAGGCCACGGGGCCTGGAACTGCTGAAGTGGAATCCACCAGGAAGTCTCTGGAAGGTCCAGGCCCTCACCAGGAGGCCCTGCTCTGTACCTGTCTGAGCAGGGAGCCACCGCGGGTACCTGCTGCCCCGAGGACGCAGGCGGGGGCAGGACCCGGCAGCCGCTCCATCCTCGTTCTCCTGGATGCAGGCTCTGCAGGGAGAGCCTTCCTCTCCACCATCCAGAAGGCTGCAGAGGCGGTGACTAATGTTGTGCGCCCTGGGATGGAGAGTCCCAGTACCCAGAGGCCCTTGCCACAGGGGGACACCTACCAGCCTGCTGTGACACCGCTGGCCAGCCATGGCCACCCCATCCCTGGGAACCTGCTGCCTGGGGCCACCCCAGGCACCCGAGGTATGGAGGCAAGGGCTCCTCCCCCAGGGGTCTGGGTCACTCCTTCCTGTCACCTGCTGGGGCCCAGGGGGAGGTTTAATGACGATGCTGCCTGTGCAGCATGTGTGTGGGGGTGCCCACTGTTTTCTGGAGCTGGAGCCAAGGGGGCCACCTGTCCTCCTGGCCCAGGCCCCGGTGAGCTGGGCAGGGGCTGGCCTGACACCCCGAGAGGCTCACCCACCGCCCCTCCTTCTAGCTGTGAGGCACCAGCCTGGGCAGGCCGGAGGGGGCTGGGAGGAGCTGGACAGCGGCCCCAGCTCTCAGAATTCTTCCCAGAACAGTGACCCGAGCAGGGCCTCGGACTCAGGCAGTCGGTCCGGCAGTGACAGCCACTCGAGGGCCAGCCGGGAGCCAGGCGACCTGGCAGACAGGTGAGCAGGAACCTCCGGGAAGCTCCCCTGCCCTCCCAGAGTGGCACAGTCCCCACCTCGCCCTGACCTAGCTGTGCCCTCCCCCAGGACCGAGGCCTCGAGTGACTGCCAGCAGGAGCTGAGCCTGGTGAGGACAGTGACCCAGGGGCCATGTGCCTTCCTGAGCCGTGAGGAGGCGCAGCACTTCATCAAAGAGTGAGCCCGCCCGCCCGCCTGTCCACCAGCTCTGCCCCTGCCCTGGGCGAGGGAGGAGGGAACAGGCCGCCACCCGCCACCCAGGTGTCCCCTTTGTGCAGGTGTGGGCTGCTCAACTGTGAGGCCGTGCTGGAGCTGCTGATCCGCCACCTGGGCGGGACCCGCGAGTGCACACAGATGGTGAGGGGCGTGACGGCGGGAGGGCTGGTGCCCGTGTGCACATACGTGTACGTGTGTGCACGTGTACGCGCGTGTCCAGGCCTGTGCATGTGCAGGTGGGCTGTGTGTAGGAACCAGTGTCTCCGGGCCTTCTCAGCGCCACTCTGCTCGTCGGGGCTGCCCCGGGAGCTGGGAGGGAAGCGGGTGAGCACAGGTCTCTGGTGGGGCTGCCCTGGTGCCTCTCAGACCTGGGTCCTGAGCCAGGGAAAGAGGAGGGAGGGCGAAGGCCAGATGGGCCCCCAGGTGGAGCTTGTGCTGCCCAGTGGGTGGAGCCTGATGTCCCCCCGTTGCCCTGCAGAGAGCGCTGAGTGCCATCGCCTCCCTCGGGGGCGCCGACCTGCTCCCCCAGGAGCACATCCTCCTCCTCTCCCGGCCGCGGCTGCAGGAGCTCAGCACGGGCAGCCCTGGACCTGTGACCAACAAGGCCACCAAGGTGGGCAGCAGGGCCACAGGCACCCGGGGCGAAGGAGCACTGGACAGACACACCCCATGCCCTTCCCAGCCCTGCCTGGCCCTTGGTCAGCCCTTTCCTGACACCTCGAGTTCAGAGTCCAGGTCCCTGACCCATCCCCTGCTGCCCAGTGGGCACTGCGGCAGAGGTGGCAGTAGTCAGGGTCCTCGCCTGCCCCAGCTCCCGTCCTGACTTCCTGACTTCCTCCTGCCACCTCACAAACTGCTGGGGCACCGGCCTCCTCCTGCTCCTGGAGCTCCCTAAGCTGGGTCCCCCTTGATACCCGCCCCCCCCTGGGGATGGCTCCCCACCATACTTGCCTCCTCTTCCTCCTCCAGGAAGCCCTCCTTGACTGCAGGTGCAGTTCTCTCCGTGACACTGCACTTGCCCACTCCCAGGTCCCAGTTTCCCAGAGGGCAGAAATGATTCTGTTCATCCAAGCGCAATTCCCCTAAGGCTTCGAGCTGCCAGGGAGGCCTCTCCCCGAGCCGGGCTCTGGCGCCCTTCTTCTGCCTGTTAGCATCTATGGCTTCTTTCTTCCCCTCTTCTCTGTGGCTGTGACAGGTCCTCAGTCACCCGTCCCCGAATCGTCCGGACCTGGCACTAAGGAGGGACCTTGGGGAGGGCTGGGCCCTGTCCTGCACGCTTCTCAGAGCGGCACAGGCCTCGCTGATCCTTCCCTTCATCTTCCAGATCCTGAGGCACTTTGAAGCCTCCTGTGGACAGCTGCCCCCTGCCCAGAGGCCCCCTGCCAAGCCTGGCCCTGCAGCCACCCTTGCAGGCCCGTCCGACCTGCTGGCCGATGCTGTGCCTCTCGCGGGGGGCCGGGCTGTCCTCCAGCCTCTGAGTTCAGCCCTGCTCCCACCCCTACCTGTGGATGCCTCCCCCCTCCCAGCCCTCGGAGATGCCAGTGGGGCCGAGACCGGACTGGCAGCCTCCCGAGAGCAGGGCCCCGGGGGCACAGACACCCCCGAGGGAGGCCCCAGCAGCTGTCCGTGGGGCCGCGACTCCTTGTTTGCCGGCATGGAGCTGGTGGCCTGCCCCCGCCTGGTGAGGGCCAGGGCTGCTGCCGAGGCGCACTGCCTGGACCCCCAGGCCGCCCGGACATCGTCACAGAGGACAGCGGCCAAAGAGCCAGAGCCATCAGCTTTTGCCTTCCTGAACGTGCGACCGTGTTGGCCTGGCCCTGGAGGTTTTCAGCCTTAGCCGGCGCACTGCGCTTCCAGAGAGGCCCGTGGCCGGAGCTGCTACGGACTCCAGGCGACTTGACCTGAGAGGAAGACCCCAGGGCTACCTCAGTTCCCTCATCTCCTTTGCCAGAGGCTGGCTGTTTTGATTTGATTCCTACAGCAGAGGACAGGCTGGTGGCAGGGCCTCCAAGTTGCTGACCTCAGGGTCCTAGGGGCACCCCCGCCTGCCTTGCCCTCCGGAACCTGGCTGCTCGTGTGGATTGGGGGCAGCTACTCGGTTCTCACTTTGCTTTGTTTGAACTCTGCTCCCCCTCCCCTGGGGGGCCTCCTTCTCCAGGGGGGAGGCCGGGTTGGTGCCTGTGTCTCGAGGGGGTCTGGCCTGTGGCCGTGCTCATCGTTCCCTCTGTGCGCTGCCTCTGGGCTCCCGCCGTCCCCTCTGCCACAGCAGCTCCCAGCAGGCCTGGCCTTGGGTGCCCGAGTGACGAGTCCAGCGTCTCAGGACAGAGACAGGCGGCAGAGCTGTGTACACGTTCTGAATAAACACTACTGTTTACACGAACTGGGCCATGCTGGTCTTTTTCTTTCCTCCTTTTGTGTGTGTGCATTTTAATTAAAATACCATTAATAAGGGGCCTATGTAGATGATTTCTTTCTTAAAATTAGGGACAGGTGTTACTTCTTCCTTAAATGTTTGGTAGAATTCCCCAGTGATACATCAGCGGTACTATCCTTGCAATTAACCTTTTTTTCAATTTTTACTTTTTGAGACGGTGTCTCACTGTGCTGCCCAGGCTGGTCTCGAGCTCCTGGCTGCAAGCGATGCCCCCTCCTCGGCTTCTCAAGTACCCGGGACCACAGGTACATGCCACCGTGCCCTGCTCAATTGACTGCAACGTTTTTAGCTTTGAAATTTGGTTTCTCAAATAGATAATGGACTATTTTGGTTATCGTTTTCTTCATAAGTAAGTTTCAGTACTTTGTATCTTTCGAAGACTTGGTCCATTTTATATAAGTCGCCAAATTTATGACTGTACAGTTTTCTGTAGCATTTTTTTTATCATTTATTTATTTGAGCCAGTGTGTCACTCTGTCACCCCGGGTAGACTGCCGTGGTGGCATCATAGCTCACTGTAGCCTCAAACTCGTGGTCTCAAGAGATCCTCCTGTCTCAGCCTCCTGAGTAGCTGGGACTACAGGCGCCACCACCACACCCAGCTAATTTTTCTGTTTTTAGCAGAGATGGGGGTCTCACTCTCACTCAGGCTGATCTCGAACTCCTGAGCTCAAGCGATCCTCCTGCTTCAGCCTCCCTGAGTGCTGGGTATTATCTTTTTAATGTCTATAGGATCTCTAATAATATTTTTTCTTTCATTCCTAACATCAGTAATTTGTTTTCTCATTTTCTTGGTCAGTCTGACTAGCGGTTTATTAATGTTACTGATTTCTTCAAAGAACCAACTTTCTGTTTTATTTTTTTCTACCATTTTTCTATTTTCTGTGTCATTGATTTCTGCTCTTTTTTAATACGTTCCTTCTGCTTTGGATTTACTTTTATTTTTCTGGTTTCTTAAGGTGGAAGCTTAGGCTATTGATTTGACACCTTTTTTATTTTCTAATATAAGCATTTTAATGCTATAAATTTTCCACTGAACACTGCTCTGTCTATGAGTTTTGGTATATTAATTTTTATTGTGTTCAACATATTTTCTAATTTCCCTTGAAACCTCCTTTTTGTTCAATGGGTTACTTAAAGGTGTATGGTGCTGTTAGCACCATTCTGATACAGTCAGAAAACATACTGTGGATGATTTCAATTATGTTGTTAAAGATTTCAAACTTTTGTTAAAGCTTGTTTTATGGCCAGACTATAGTCTATCTTGGTGGATGTCCCATGTGCACTTGGTTTAGAAAACTACAGACCAATGTCCTTCATGAACATAGAGGCAAAAGTCCTCAGTGAAATATTAGCAAAATGAATCCTATAACATGTAAAAGGATAATACATTGCTGTAAGTGGAATATATCCCAGGAATGCGAGACCGTTTCAACATGTGAAGATCAGTATAGTTTAGCATATTAACAGAATAAAGAAGAAAAGTCATCTGATTATTTTATTCAGAAAAAGCAAGAGACAATAAATTCGGCAATCACGTAATAATAAACTTGACAAACTAGAAATATAAGTGAACTTTTTTTTGTGGTGAGGAGCACCGACAGAAACCCCTCAGCTAACATCATGCTTGACAGAGAAGGACCCAGATCTTTCCCCCGAGACTGGGAACAAGGCAACAAGGTCTACTCTGACCACCTCTGTTCCACATTATCCTGGAAACCCTGGCCAGTATATTAAAGCAAGAAAAAATCTAAAAGGCAGACACATTAGAAAGAAAAAAATAAAACTTACTATTCAGACAACATGACTGTAGACAATCCCATGGAATGCACAAAAATGTTCCTAATACTAATAAGTGAGTTTAGCAAGGACATAGGCTACAGGGTAAATACACTAACATCAAGTATATTTTTAGACACTAATAATAAACAATTGGAAATCAAAATATTAAAAACTATTTATGGCGGGGTGAGGTGGCTCACGGATGTAATCCTAGTGCTGAGTGAGGCTGAGGTGAGAGGACTGCCGGAACCCGGGAGTCTGGGGGCGCTTCCGGCCCGGGTGACGCAGCGAGGAGCGAAACAAAAGCAAAACAAAACAACATACTACCATTTACAATGGCACTTCAAAAAATGAATTAGGTATAAATCTTTAAAAACACATGCAGGATGTATATACTGAAAACCACGAAACACAGGAGAAAGAAACAATGACAACCTAAGTAAATGTGGAGATATACCATGTTCGCAGATAAAGATGGCAATTATCTCCAAACTGCAGATCTACAGATTTCATGTCACCCACGTCAAAATCCCAGTTGGATTTCTTTTTAGTTAGTGACAAGCTGATATTAAAATTTATAGGAAAAGTCAAAGTAATTTTGAAAAAGATCAAAGAGGATTCACAGATTCGCTGCCTTCAAGATTTGCCATAACGCTGCACTAATCAAGACGGCGAAAAGTTAGACACAGATCAAGGGACCAGTGTACACAGGTCAGAAGCAGACCCACACAAATAAGTCGCCTTCTTACGAAGGTGCAAAGGTCATTCAGTGAAGAAAGGGTGGCCTTTCAACAGTGGGGCGACAGTTGGCCCTCCACACGCAACAAATACACGGAGAACCTCGGCCCGGCCGACACCTTACACGAAATGTAAAGGGAACCCCAGACCTAAATGCGAAACCTAAAACTATGAAACTTCCAGAAGAAAACAAAGGGAAAATTTTCTGCCTGGGTTAGGGAATGGCTTCACGTACGAGATACAGAAAACAAGCCATGAAGGAAAAAGTGGGACTTCATCGAAGTTAAAAACTTCTGTTCGGACGACACAGTTGAGAGGGTGGAAGGAGCCACACTCTGCGCGAATACGCGCAACCACGTGTCTCACGAGGGACTCACGTAAAGACCTTTAAACAACAATCGAAACTGCCAACGAAACCACCGGAAACCAGAACGATTACAGAGTGGGCAGAGAGGCGAGCGGACACTGACTGCCCCAGGACGACGCGGGACCACGTGACAAGCCGGCACCGTTCGGGGAGCGTCGGTTTCTCACACGGCAAACGCTCCAGGTGTGCGCCGGGACGACCCGATCCGACCCGAACCGCGCTCTCGCCCGCCGCTTCCCGCGCGGCCGTCGAACTCCCGTCCCGACCCCACGCCTTCGCCGGGCACGCCGGGGACGCCAAGGACTCGGCACCCGACGGCGACTGCGCGCTCGGCCCCGCACAGGGCCAGGCGAGGGGCGCGGCGGGCAGCGGAGCCGCGGGAGCCCCGCCCCCTCCAGCCCGGCGCCGCAGCGCCTGGTCCCCTCGCGGTTCTCGGGTAGCCCGGCGCGCCCCGCCCACACTTCGGCCCCGCCCAACCCCGCCATGCCCCGCCCACCACAACCTCCCCGCCCTCGCCCCTGCCGCGCTTGGTCCCGCCCCAGATGCCCCGCCCCTTTCCAGCCGCGTCCAATCGGCCGCCCGCTGCGGTCGGCTCCCCGCCGCTCCTCCCACGCTTGAACCTCCCGAAGGATAGCCAGGCGGCCCAATGCGCTCGCGGGACGGCCTGAGCCGTCGGCTGGAGAGCCAATCCGGAAGCGGCGCACTCAGAGACGGCGAGCCGGCGTGACGCACAGCGGAGGCGGTGCCAGCTGGTTGCTAGCTGCCGCCGCCGCTCTCCCAGGCTGGCCGCTTCATTGTCACCCGGCCTGGGGTAGCGTCGCGGCCCGCGGGGCGTCAGGTCACAGGCCGGAGCTTTGAGCGCGGCGCGTCCCAGCTCTGCTGGCGCCGCAGCCCCGCCCCGCCGGCTGAGTCCGCAGGCTCCGCGCCCCTGGCTCGCGCAGGTGAGGGGGGCCCGCGCAGGTGAGGGGGTCCCCCTCGCAGGTGGGGGTCCGGGCATGTGAGAGGGGCCACGCAGGTGCGGGCTCCAGTCCCGGTGAGGGGGTCTGGCTCCTACAGGTAAGGGGGGCTGGTGTCTGAAAGTGGATCCCTCCTGCAGTCCTACCCTAAGGACAATCTGGACTCCACTCCCCAAGTCTCCGCTATGGCTGCCTTAAGCCCCAGGGCCACCCCTGAGATGGGGCGCTACCCCTGCACCTGAGTCTTGGCCTCTGCCTGGGGTCACGGCCGTGGTCCTACCTGTCCCTCTGCCCCTTCAGGTCCTGGGAGGGGCACCTTTTTGTCCAAGGTGTGGTTGGCCTCCCAGCCTCCCTCGATATGGCCTGGAGGTTTCCATGGAGAGGCTGTGTTTACCATCCCAGAGCCCTGCTTGCGCACGTGTGACTGGGAGAGCAGCGCACAGCTTCCAGGGCCAGCGTGGGTCTAGCTGGGGGCTGCCGGCACCCTGAGGTGAGGAGGGTGTTCACTTTCACCTGCACAACCAGAAATGCATAACTGAGGACGCAGGCCTGGTCAGTGACAGGGACAGGCTCCAGAGAATAGCGGTATCTGGCTCCCCAGGGCAGGGGTCCTGGTGGGCCCTGCTGTGGGGTGTCAGGGTGAAGGAGGCACAGCACTGACCTGGGGTGGTGGGTGTGTGCCCGCTGGCCCTCAGAGGCCTCAGTGGCGGGGCTCCAGGATGTTAAGGAGGTACTTCTCAGTGTTGGTCTCGCGTCCCCGGCGGCAGCTTGTGCTGTTTGTCCACTAGTCCAATGTGCCTGCTGAGTGCCTTCCACCTGTCAGGTACCAGGGCTGGACCGTCCCTGTCCTCTCGAGGCAGTGACCCAGGACATACACCAGCCTTGTGTGACAATGTGAAGAAAATTAGAGCCAGATAAGGGAATGAAGGTGGCGCGAGTGGTCAGGGCAGGCCTCTCTGAGGACAGGGAGGGGCCCCTGAGACTTGGGAAGGGGCTTCAGATAGACAGGCCTGCAGGTGCGGTGGCTGTGCTGGCAGGGCGCTGCTAGAGTTCGAAGGGCACCAGGGAGGCCATTTGGCTGGAGCAGAGCATGGGAGTCCCCGAGAGGTTAGGGTCAGATGTTCAGATTTTATTCTCCCTGCCTGGGAAGCTATAGGAGAGTTTTCAGCAGGGGCATAAGGTGAGCTGAGACCGGTTAAGAAAGATCAGCTCAGGGGCCAGCCAGGTAGAATCAGGAGGAAGAGTCAGTGGGTGGGACGCCAGGAGGCAGAGGTCGTCCCCTGGCTGAGAGGGTGGATGGAGGAGCGAGGCTGGGCTGAGCCCTGGGGACCTCGACTCCAGTCAGGGAGAAAGAGGAGGGGCTGGCTGGCGAGGGAGGCTTCGAGGGCGGCCAGCACCAGGAGTGGGGCCAGGGAGCCTCTGGAGCAAGAGATCCACTGCCACGTGCCAGGAGCACGTGGCTGTTCCTGAGGTCCGAGGACACGGAGGTGATCCTGTGGCTGAGTGAGCTTGGACACAGGAGGCTGGGCAGATAAAGCAGGTTTTGTTACTGGGAACTTCTCAGACCACATCCTGCCAGAATAACTCACATCTGTGAGCACTTGCATGGGCCAGCCTCTGGTCATCCTGTCTGAGCCTTGTGACAACCCTTTCCAAATGATTTTACAGACGAAGAAAGTGGGGCTCCAACAGGTGGAGCGGCTTTCCCAGGGTTGGGGGGATGGAGAATGACAGGGCCGGGCTCACCACCCGACCACCTACCACCCAGGCCACCCTCCGTGGTGGAGCCGGCTTGTGCCCGCAAGGCACAGAGCCCTTCCTGCTCTGCCTCACGTCGGCGTTGGGTGTAGAACAGCCCCTCCAGCTCCTGTTGAGGAGCTGCCGCCCAGCCAGGAGGGCGAGTGGAGGAAGGCTTCCCTGCGAGTTTGGTGCCAGGTGGACCCGCGCGTCCTGGGCAGCCAGGGCTGGCCAGAGGTGGGGGTGCAGGGGCTGTGGCTCCCCACCAGCATCTCATCGCATCCCTTGCCTCCCTGTGCAGGGCCCACCTTGTCCACCATGAAAGGATCCCGGGCCAGCAGTGGCGCCCCCGGGGGCAGCCCAGAAGGCGGGGACTTGAGTCTGACGGGCATCCCTCCACCCATGTCCCGGCGCCCCAGCAGTGCCTCTGCCGCCAAGCCCCTGGCCCGCTCCGTCTCTGTGGTCACAGGCAGCGAGCAGAGGAGGAAGGTGCTGGTGAGTGCTGGGCCCCCACCTCTGGGAGGGTTGTCATCAGTGGCATCTGACCCGAGTACAGCTAGAGCCTCACTTCTGTGGGCACGTCCTATCCCTGTGGCCATCCCAGGGGATAAGAAGGACTCAGGCCTTACAGACTGAGGAGCTGACTTGAAAGGAGGTCAAGGCCAGGTCAGCTGGATCCTTCCAGCACCGGCCCCATCTCTCCTGGGCCACTGCCCTTTGGATCTGTTGAATCCTCAAGAAACAAGGTTGACCTGTGTGGGGATGCTGATGAGCTCCTGGCAGCCTTGGAGAAATCTGGGGGGGGGGGGGGTGGCAGCATGACAGTGCTGGAGCTTTGTGCCAAGGGTGCCTTTCCTACCCGCTCTGGGAGGGAGGATAGGGGAGGGGAGCAGTCCCTGATAGGCGGCTGTGAGCAGCCAGGACCAGAGTGGGCTGCTGCAACCCCGGGGGCCAGCCTTCAGGGAGGGAGGAATCAAGTTGCCCCATGGGGTCGGGGTGGTGCCCGACCTGAGTCTGCCTGAGCTTCCAGAACGGGGGGCCTGGGGGCCTTAGCTTGGATGCTGCAGTGGATCTGAGCGTCCCTGCCTGAGGTCCCCTGGGGCTAGAGGGCAGTCAGGCTTCCCAAGGAACCCCGGGCAGGTCCAGGCCAGGCTTCCACAGTGGACAGAAGGCTCGGAGCTCTCTCTTCTGCCTGAAAAAACTGTTCCTCTCTCTGCCCTAGAAGCTGCGGGCAAGGGCTGGGGGCCCTCCAGAGTCCCGGCTGAATTCTGGGGCACGGAGGGCAAGGCCAGGAGAGGACCCTTGGTCCAGGCAAGTTCCTGAAGCCTGGGGCCAGCAGGGTAGGGGCCTGGGATGTCTTAATGTGTCAACATGGCCAGCATCCTGTGCAAAGATACGCTGTGCTGTTCTAACAGAGGATAGCAGGCATGCAGCCACCGGGTCCCTGGACCACCCCCCTCCTGCCCAGACTGCCCCGTTGCTCCCAAAGCCCTGGGCTTGCAGAGGGGGCATGGGGCTGGGGAGATGCGCCTGAGGTTGTAGACGCATGGTGGCATAGAGACCGTGGTGCCAAAGTCGCGGGACTTTCCTGGAGGCGGGGAAAGCAGCTGTTCAGCAGCTGGGCGGCTGCGTCTGGCTGACCAGGGCACTTACCACCACTCCCATCCTTTCTGCTTCCCGAGTGCGGGACCAAAGCAAGTGTTAATCATCAGGCCCTCCTTCCCCCAGCCGGCACCGTCACCCCTCCCGTGGTATCGAGTGGGGCAAGCTAACAGTCCTCTGTTGGTGGAATGTTCCAGCTGCCCACTTCCTTGCTTGATCCAGGACGGCCCCGCCCCTGCACGCCTCCTGCCAGGCGTGCGGTGGGAGCTCAGGACATGACAGCAAGAGTGCCGCCACCAGCCAGGGAGCCAAGTGGCCCCCAGAGTTCTGGCTCTGCCCGGGCCCTGTCCTCTCGGCCACCTGTCCTTGCTGCTCATTGGGATTCCTGGGGAGCGTTTGTTTTGGCGGCTTCACGCCTGTGCACATGGTTTATGATCCTCTTTCCCGTGTTTTTTGTGGGGCCCTGCTGGGGGTGGTTGTTTCTGGGTCCTCTCAGCTGACGGAGCAGGGCAATGTGTACATGTATTAGCTATCGTGTGCTTGCGCGTCTATAAACACGCTGTCACCACAGGGCCCACCCAGCCTCCTCCCGCGCTCATCCGTCACCTCCCCTCCCGCAGCGAGAGCCCAGGTGCCCCTGTGCACGGTCAGTGTCCGTGTGAGGTGATTTCAGATTTGACAGCCCGAACTGCCGCAGGAAGGGCTTTATCAGTCGGGCTCTGTCCGCCCCCCGACTTCCTTCTGCCGGGCTGCGCTCCGGTCGGGGCGTGGGGCAGTGCCTTCCCGCCTCTGAGCTCTGGCTGGCATCCTCCTGTGAGTAGGGCTGATGTCACGTCTTTTCATGTCGTAAGAGCCATTTACGTTTTCTTTGCTATGAACTGTCCTTATTTCTGCTGATTTTTCCATTTTTTCTTATCGGCTGTAGTCTGTGTTACAGATGAAAGCTGACTCGTTCGAGTACGTTTCTCCTGCTGTGATTCTGCCCTTTGACTTTGTGCACGTGATGGTTTCTCCTGTCCGCCACGCGGCAGCGTCCCCCAGCTCCACTCCGCCGCCCTCCGTTTCTCCCTCTCTGCCGCTCACTCCGCAGCAGCCAAACCTGCCGCTGTTTTTCTCATCTTAAAACAAACCTTCCCATCCTCCCACCTCGCCCTGGGTTACGCCCCGTTTCTTTGCTTCTCTTTGCGGCAGAGCTCCTCAGAAGCAAATCCTCAGAAGAGTGGGGTGAGTCTTACGATCTCCAAGACGACCTCAACTTCTGACACCCATTGCAAGCTTGGGGTACCCCAGACCACCCTCGAGTTCTGTAATTCAGTAGAAGGACTCCGAGAACTCATGAGAACTGTTACTCGTGGTGTGGTCCATTATGGGGAACGCACAGAGACTAGAATCAGCCCAGGGAGGAAGGCACGGGGCAGAGTCTGGGGGGCCTGCAGCCCCGGAGCTGCTGTTGGCCCTCCGTGGGGTTGGGACGGTGTTGCGTTCCTAGCGTCAGTGTGTGACAACACACGCAAGATCGCCAGCCAGGGATCTCCTGAGCCTTGGAGTCTGGAGTCTTTTCGGGAGTCTGTCCCGGAGGCACAGTCAACACCCTGGTCGCTGACCTCAGCCTTGACCCCCTCCAGAGGTCAACTGAGACCACCTGACCTGAGCCCCACTCTCCGCCACCTTGTTGGTGTGGCTCAGAGCCCTCACTGTAAACCACGCTGTCAGACACTCTCATCGGACAGGACATCAAGGGGCTTAGAGGTCACCTCCTGGCAGTTGAGGGCAAAGGCCAGGGCTCTCTCTGGACAGGGCTAAATTCCTCTGCTCGTGGTCCCAGCCCCATCTTCCCCCGAACCTCGTGGCCATTCTGTGCTTAGCCCTCGGTCACCCCTGTCCTCGCCAGTGGCAGGAGCTCTGCGAGGAAGAGGAGGAGCACTCCTGAGTACTCCCATCTGGCGGGCGCTGTGCTGAGGCTTCGCACAGTTGCCACATTTTTCTTAGAAGGACACAGGCCTCTCTCGGATCTGCTTCCCACCTCTGCCCCCTCTCAGCTCTCCTCTGGCCTGGAGGCCGCGGACACCGTTGCGTTCTCCCCACACCTTGCTTTCCGTCCTCACCTGTGGGCTCCTGGAGCACAGCCGAGCTGGGATTTTAATGCGCAACTGCACTGAGCCCGCATGTCCCCAGAGTGGGGCCCTGCGGGCTGCCTTTCCTATCAAGCAGGTCCGGGAAATGGGGCCAGGGCCTGCAGTCTTTTCCCCAGAAACGCGGGCGTGCTCCGGACTTGTGTGATTTCAGACCCCTGGGTCTCTCGGGGGCCTTGCCTGGCCCCCAGCCAGTTATGCCCCTGCCAGGCTGATCCGCGCCCCGTGTACTTTCCGTTTCCCTGTTTTAGAAAATGATTTTATGACATGGAAAAATGCCATCATGGATGGTCAGGAGTCCATAGTGCGGTTCCATATAGACCGTTGGTTTCCTGGTTTTGTTTTTTGTCTTATTCTGGTTGGGTTGTTTGTTTTTAGCTTAAAAATTCAAATGTAAAATTAAATTTGAGACAGCTGTGTGTGGAGGCCGAGGCAGGAGGATGGCTTGAATCCAGGAGTTGGGAGGCTGCAGTGAACTGTGATTGAGCCACTGCACTCCAACCTGGGTGACAGAGTGAGACCCTGTCTCAAAAAAACAAATAGAGAAATCTGACAGTTCGTAGGTCAGTCTTCCTGGTCCAGTGTGAAAGGCTAGAGGGCTCGGGACGGGGAGTCCCGGGTCATTTCCTGGGATTGTGAGCCCTTTCCCCCAAAAGATTTGATTTTGGGGATTTTTAAGCCTACAGAAGAGTTGAAAGACTAGTGCAAAGTTCACCCAAATGCCCTCCCACGTCCTCTGAACACTGACACTTGCCAGGCTTCTGCGCCACCTTGCAGTTCTGCACCTGTCCACTGAGCGGTTCGGAAATGAGCTGTAGACACCGTGTCCTCGCTCCTCCCCCTCCAGCACCCGCTGTGGCTGCATCTCCTCAGTCCTTGCAGTGACCTCACAGAGCCACCCTCAGTGCCTCCCACCTGCCCAGGGGCCGGGAGTTCCCATTGTCTTCGGGGCTGTGAGCAGAGCAGCCCAGCTGCCTGGTGACTCCTGGTTAATGACAATGCCAGGGAGCAGCTGGCTCCGGGCCCTCCCGCCTGTGGGGGTGAAGGGCTTCCGGCTTTGTGGGAGGCAGGTAAGGCTCTCAGAGGGCGGATCTGCCCCAGGCTCAGCGGCCATGCCAGGGCCCCTCACGCTGCCCTGCTGTCCTGTGTCCCTGCCCCCTGGCTGCCTTTGGGCCGCCTGGTCCCTCCAAGAACCTAGGCCGCCCCTCTGTTCACCAAGTCTTTCTCCAGGGCCAGCCTGGCGCTGAGCAAACTGGCGAACGTCTGAGACCTTTGCCACTTAACTGGCTGTTTCCTTCCTTTGTAGGAGGCCACAGGGCCTGGCGATTCCCGGGCCATCAACAACCTCCGGAGGTCCAATAGCACCACGCAGGTCAGCCAGCTGCAGACCACCCCCACCAGGTAAGCCCACCCCAGTAACCCCTACCCCCAGGTAACCCCCACTCCCCAGTAACCTCCACCCCCCAGGTAACCCTACCCCAGTACCCCCAGTAACCTCCATTCTGTAAGGAGGCCTCACCCTCCAGTAACCCCTGACCCCCAGTAACCTGCACTCCCAGTAATCTCTTGCCCCCATAGGTAACCCCCACCGCCAGTAATCCTCACCCCCTCAGGTAACCCCTGGCCCACTTGGGCAACCCCAGAGCCCTCAGGTAACCCTGTCCCTTCAGATTACTGCCCCCCCCAGCCCCAGGCTCCTGCTGCCTCTGCATCGGACCTTCCTCCAGCCCCATCGGTCCTGGGCCTCATCCTGCAAGTCCTTCAGCTGAGGCCTTTTCCACCCGCCCTCGAATGCCAAAGCCTGTTGTTGGCCGGGGCGGCAGCACGGTGACAGGCCTGAACCCCCGTGAGCCCTCTTCCGCCTTCACCCTGTAAACTCCACTGTTGCCTCTGGAGGGCTAGAAACCGGTGCACCAGGGGGAGCCGCCTCCACGGCCCCAGTGAGGGCTGGCGGCGGCCAGCACCCCAGCTAGGCACCCCTGGGGCAGGAGTGGCAGGGGAGGCCCTGACTCCAGCGCCCACAGGCCTTGCCACGCGGTAGGTACCTGTGGCACTCGCATCCGTGGAAGGTGAAGTCTGGCTGGCCAAGATCCAAAGGGCAGATCGCCCCCTGCAGGGGCAAGAGCAGTGGCTGCCCCCGCCCGGCCCAGCGCTGGAGCCGCCGGGGAGCTGCGCTCAGCAGGGAAACCAGCGTCGCGGGTCCCACCAAGCAAGGGACTGCAGGCCCTGGGTGCGGGGCTGGCTCGGGGGGCCCCAGCGCCACGCAGAGGGGATGCAGACTCGTGCTGAGATCAGTCAGCCTTTCCCGGGCAACGTCCCTCTGCCCTGCGGGCCAGTGGCTCAGAGCCACTTATGCGTCACTGCGAGGTGTCACGTATGTGTGTGTGCTTGTGTTTGGTGTGCGGTATGTGTATGGAGTGTGTGTATATGGTGTGTGCGTATGTGTGTGGTGTGTGTAATATGTGCATGTGCTGTGTATGTATGTGGGTGTGTGTCTGGTATGTGTATCTATGGCGTGTGCTGTGTTTGTATATGCGTGTGGCGCATGTGTTCATGATACGAGTGTGGTGTGTATTGTGTAGTACATATATGTGCATGTGCTGTGTATATGTGCATGTGGCGCATGTGTTCATGGTATGAGTGTGTGGTGTGTATTGTGTAGTGCGTATACATGCATGTGCTGTGTGTATATGCGTGTGGTGCATGTGTTCGTGGTATGAGTGTGTGGTGTGTATTGTGTAGCACGTATACGTGCATGTGCTGTGTGTATGTGCGTGCGGCACATGTGTTCGTGGTATGAGTGTGTCGTGTGTATTGTGTAGCACGTATACATGCATGTGCTGTGTGTATGCGTGTGGCGCATGTGTTCATGGTATGTGTGTGGTGTGTATGTGTGTAGTATGTGTATATGCGTGTGCTGCATGTGGATGCGTGTGGTGCATGTGTTTGTGGGGTGTGTGTGTGGTATGCGTGTGTGGGGTGTGTGTGGTTTATATCCGTATTTTCTGACTCCTCTGGAGACAGTTTCTTTTCTCGTTCTTGTCCTCCAGTTGGATTTTCTCTTCTGCGGGCTTGTCCCGTCTTTGCTCCATTCACTGCTGCAGTGGTTCCCAAAGTGCGGCCCTGGAGCAGCGTCAGCCCCCCGGGAGCCCGTGGGAAACCCGATGTCCCACCCCAGACCCACTGACTGCGAGGCGGGAGGTCGCACCGAGCTGTGATAAGCCCGCCTGGTGATCTGCTGTGAGCTCAAGTTTGGGAACCGCTGGTCTTGCGTCCCCCCCCCACATTTTTCTGCTTTATTTTTAGGGACGTACCGTCATCCTTGGGCAGCTTCTGCGTGTAAACGTTTTCTCCTTGTCTGTGGCGCATCTTTGCTTTGTTTTTAATTGGTGAACATCATTTCTTGAGAAACTTTTTGTTGTAGACAATCTCAAACACGCTGAGGCAGAGGCCTCAGCAACTCTGACATAGGTCCTGCGCGTCCCAGCCTGGCCCGCGCCCTCTCTGTCCCGATTTTTTGTTTTTTGAGACAGGGTCTTGCTCTGTCGCCCAGGCTGGAGTGCAGTGGTATCATCGTAGCTCACTGCAGCCTCGAATTCCTAGGCTCAAACGATCCTCCTGAGTAGCTGGGACTACAGGTACAGGCCACCATGCCTGGCTAATTTTTCTATTTTTTGTAGAGATGGGGTCTTGAGATGTTGCCCCGGCTGGTCTCAAGCAAACCTCCTGCCTCGGTCTCCAAAAGTGCTGGGATTACAGGTGTGCCTGTCCATCCCGGGTTATTTTGAAGCAGACACCAGTCCTCCTGTCACATCCATAAACGCTTACTTTGTGGTCATGCTGTTCGAGTGGCGTTCAGAAATCCTTCCTAGCTGACCTGGACTCTTCTCTGCAGATGGACGGAGCCGGGGTCCGAGTTTATCTCTTGGCCTGGTGTCCCAGCGTTGTACTGCATTCTCTGCCTTCGCCGCGCAGGTGGGCAGTGGCTGAGTGGGAGGAGGCGGCTCTGAGCTCTCAGTTCATACTCGCTCCTGCGCCCCGCTCTGATCCGCAGCGTCTCACTGTCTCCCCGCTGGCTCTTGCTGCTAGAGGAAGAGCCGACTTTGTTCTTCAGTGTCGACGCAGCTTCTTGGGTCCCTTGTTCTTCCACAGGATTTCTAGGGCCACTCATCAAGTTCCACTGAAACTAAGCCTGTGGGATTTTGACTGGGGATCACGCCGGCATCGCGGGGTCTGCCCTTCCAGGAGCGCGGCGTCTCGCTCACACTCTTCAGGCAGTTCTGTCCACTGCAGGGGTCTCGCGTAGTTTGTTGGATTTCGTCCCAGGAGCTCACCGTTGCTCTTGCTGTTGTGGGCGGGTCGCTGCTGGTGGGTAGGAACGCTCCTGGTTTCTGTACGTTGAACTTGAATCCAGCCGGCCTTGCAGGGCTTCAACCTTGTGGCTGCAAAGTCTCTTACGTTTCTAGGTAGAGGATCACGTTGACAGATCCGTCTCTTCCTGTTTAACTCTGCTTTGCATTTTCGTCCCCTCTCCTGGTTCTTTTGGGGTCGAGACCCCCCTTTGTGCATGAAGGACGAGGCCTCTTTTCTAGTTTGCGGGGCTGCGTTTTGTCACAGGCGAGGATTGATTTGTGGTTGCCTCTGCATCTGTCTGGTGGCTGCACAGCCTCCTCCGTGGGCTGCCACTGTGGTGCTTGGCATCCAGGGTCTCGGCCTGGCCTCTTCCCTGGGCGCTGGATGAGGCTTATGCAGGGTCCTGAGCCTTCCAGCCACGGGTGTGGTGGTCTTGGTGACGGTGTGACCAGGCTGAGAAGAGTCGTCCTCATGTGATCAGGGACTGGGCCAGAGCTACAAGGAGCCCGCAGGTTGCTGGGCCACAGCTCTGGCAGGACATCTCGACAAGCCAGCCGACCCTGGCTGCTTTCCCACATGGCAGGGCCCAGAGATGGCTTAGGGCCAAGTGCTCCTAGCTCAGTTGCTTTTTTTTGATAGCTTTATTGAGATACGATTCAGGTAGCATACAATTCTTCTACTTACAGCGTACAGTTCAGGGATTTTAGTGCACTCACAGAGCTGTGCGCCATCGCCACCGTCAATTTAAAACACTTTCCTCACCCTAGAGAACACCCCGTATTCACAACAGACACTGCATTTCCCCGCCAGCCCCGGCAGCCAGTCCCCTGCGTTCTATCTGCGGACTGGCCTGCTCTGGACGTGTCCTGTCACCGCATCCGTGCAATGCCTGACCTTGCGTGTCTGCCTCCTTCTCTGAGCGTGAGGTCCGTCCGTGTTGTAGGGCGTGGCAGCACTCCACGCCTTTTTACGGCCAAATAACTTCCTCCCTGCAATGGGCCAGTTTCTTCCCGATAGGCCAGTTGCCCTTTGGTGCGGCTGTGGCCTCCGTGGGGCGGGGCAGCAGGTGGCGCTTGGTCTGCTGGCCACAATCCAGCTGTGCCTCTTCGTCCGCCCCGAGCTGCAGGCCCGTGTGGCTCTTTGTCCGTGGGGATGACTGTGGCGGCAGCGGGTGGCCACAGTGTTTAAAACCCTCGGTCCCCAGGAGTCTGTTATCAGTGTGGCCAAAGAAGCTCACCGAGGCTCCTGCAGGAAACTCACCCAAGTCCCCAGGCCCCGCCGCGCCAGGAGCCCCACCAGCGCAGCATCAGATCGGGGCTGGGGGACATGCTCTGAGCTGTGGGCTTGGAGTCAGAGTCCCTGGCTGGTGGTGGTCCTGGGGTCGGCTTCCTGGCCGCCTGACCCTCCTTACCTGCTGTCCTCTCTGGGACACAGGCCAGCAGAGCCCAGCGACTTCCTGGCGTTCTTTGAGGGCGGCCCCGATGGGAGAATGAGGCTGGCCAGCCTGAGCAAAGCTTCCAGCGAGAAGGGAGCCACGTGGAACGTCCCGGTAAGGTCGGGCTGAGGCGGCCACCTCTCTGGGTCTCCCTGTGGGGTTGCCGGCGGCTTCTTTCCTTGTTCTCACTGCCCTTGCAACGGGGGCGGTGGCTGAGGGGAGGGTGTATCCGCCATCAGTGTAGCAGGCTTTGATCTTCACACTACAGCCCATGAGGCACCCCGTCAGCCTCATGTGTGGGAAGTCAGGGTGCTCCTCTTGTTTGTGGGTGAGGCCATGTCCAGCGAGGAAGGTGCTCAGCATCTGGCATGTGGTGGTGGGGTTGGGCTGAGGTGGCATCTGTGTGACCCGCAGGATGGCCAGCCCAGGGGCTTCGCCATGCCGTCCAGTGCCCGGGGCGGCAGTGCGGACTCAGCAGTGGGCCCACGGAGGAAAGAGTGCGCCGTGGCCCTGGCACCCAGCTTCACCGCTAACAACAGGTACGACTCGCAGCAGGTGCCCGGATGGCCCGCCGGCTGCAAACTCCTGGGGCGCGGACTGTGTCTGTCTGTGGTGCTCATGGCCTGACCAGGGTGCTTTAGAATGACTGAAAGAACAAATTGACGGCTTTCTTTCCCAAGGCAAAGCGGGGAGGCCTCAAGGTGTGTCGTGCATGTGATGGAGGGACTCTTCGGAGGCCGCTAAGGAAGGACCAGTGTTGCTCTTGGAGTTTCAGCCTGGGGGGCGCTCACTGGGGCCCCAGGTGACTCTTGAAGGCTCATGTGGGTTCTTCAGTTTTGGGGCGCCGCACGTCTCTGGAGGTGGGAAGTGTGTTACCGCCGGCCTGAGCCCACCTGCCACCGCTGAGGGCCAGTCTGCACCCGGGCTGCCCTCGTCACTTCTTGGAGCCGTGCTCAGTGAGGACACGCAGGCTGAAGCCTGTTGGGAGCGATGCCAGGATGGCAGGGTCTGGGGAGGGGCCTCTGCTGAGGGGGCCGGTGGTCCGCGGGATCCAGGAGACGCGGTGCAGGGCGGCCACTCTGAGCCTTCAAGGACGGCGTGTCCTCACGCTCGGCCTCCGTAGGAGCAGCAGGAGGGATGGGCCCTGGGCCTGCAGCATCTGGAGCTGTCATCAAAGGAACAGTTTCGGGGGAGATGCTGCATGACATTCACCAGAGTTGGCACAGGACGAATTGTTGCTTTTAATGTGAGAATTTAAATTGAACTTTAATTTTAATATCCATCAGAGGGGTACGTGCTAAGACGTCAAACGGCAGGCAGCACAAGCTAAACAGAAACTGGCAAGTCACTGCCCCTCCCCTCCCTGCCCGACTACTGCGTCCCTGGGCAGCCACCGTGGGCAGTTTTTTCTAGTGTTTTCCAGAACACATTTCCAAATGCGTGCTCATGCTGCCTGCTCCTGAGCAGCTCCGAGTTGGCCATAGTGAGAGATGCGTGCCCCAGCTCCCATGAGCACCTGCAAGCTTGGGCCCTGCCGAGCGAGGGGTTCTGCCACGCTCTGTCCCCGGTGGCCTCGTTTCCCTCACGTGCCGTCTGTGTGGGTTCTGGCCTTCCCCGGGCTGCCGTTCCCCAGGACCTGGTACTACCAGTTAAAAGGGAAGCCTGTTTCCTGGTGGGTTCACTGTGGGCTGACTGGGCAGGGACCAGGCAGGTCCCACCTGTCAGGTCTGTGGAACCTTTCTCTGGGGCTGCTGAGTTTCTCTGGGAGGAATCCCCCCACTCCCTGCCTTGGGGTTCCATTCGGGGTTCAACTTTCGACTGCTTCACGCCGAGCAGGGGAGGTTGGTGTCCTGGGCACGTGCCGACTCTGCTGGCCTGGGTGCAGCCTCTCTGGGCCCGGAGGGCAGGACGGAGCCTGGCTGCGGGGGCGAGGACGGACGTCTGCTCTGGAAAGTGACCGTGGTTCAAGCCACTTCTCCCGTCACAGGCACGTCCAGTGTCCATGCCTGGGGTTCTGGCTGCTGCTGTGCAGGAGCCCCGGATCGAGCTTCCCCAATGCTGAGGATGGCTCCACCGCCAGGGCCTCGGACCACGCCTTCCGAGTGCACAGCAAGCATGGGGGCTCCGTCCACGCCCAGCGTCAGCCGTGAGCACGACTCAGGCGTCTGCCTCCCGAGGCCTGACCCTCCCGTCTCTCTCTGACAGGAGCAACAAGGGAGCCGTGGGCAACTGTGTCACCACCATGGTGCACAACCGCCACAGCCCCTCGGAGAAGGGGCCCCCTGTCAAGAGCTCCAACCAGGCAGCTCCCTCCCTCAAGTAAGGCCGGTCAGGGTAGGAATGGGGTCGGGCAGGGCAGGGCACATGGCCAGTGACATAAAACCTCCCGGATGGCTGGCGTGGCAGGCCCGCGGTCCTCAGTGTGCCCTCTCTGTGCTGGGTGGGCCGGGGAGCTTCCCAGCTGGAGAGAAACCAGCAGACGAGCCCGGGACTCACACCCGGGGTGGGGTCACACCAAGGAATCCGCCGGCTGTGTCCAGAGCAGGAGGGCATCTCGGCGGGGTTGGTTGAACTGAGCAAGGGAGCCCCCAGTGCGTGGTGCGGCCCTGCTCAGGGCAGGACGGCCCTCGGGGTTTCTTGAGTCACTGACAGGGTCAGGCTGGGGACTGCTGTGACTTTTGAGAAATTTTAAGTGCTATTTTAATGAGAGTTTTTTTAACCCTAAAGAGCCCATTTGCCTCAGCTGCTGGTGGGTGGGGCCTTGTCAGGGTGCTGATGGCCCCAGGACCTGCAACTGGGGGGCACCCACCAGTGCCCCTCAGCTGCTGGTACCTCCTTCGGGCTCCGAGTCCCGGGTGGCTCAGGACGGAGCTCCCTACGCAGTGGCTCTTTCTTTCTTGTCAGCAACATCGTCAAGGCAGCCACCCGTGAGGGCAAGGAGGGCAGCGGCCTCATGAAGCCGCAGAAGAACATCCCCAGCGCGAACCTCGAGGCCCGGAGTAATGCCGGGGGCACCGCAGTCCTGCTCAGACGCAGGGAGGTGACCGAGGAGGAGGCCGAGAGGTGACAGCCCTGGGCAGGGCCAGTTTGGACTCGGGGAGGGGAGGGCAGTAGGGCCTGGGGCTGCGACTCCAGGGATAGACGTTTCCACGTGATAGTTGTCTTAAACGTGGAGGAGGATCAGACCAACGCTGCGGCTCCCTTTATGTGAGACGCCAAGAGCAGGCAAGTCTGCAGGGACAGAGGTGGAGCAGGGGTTGCCCGGGGCTGATGTGGGGACAGGGGACAGCAAGAGAGGGCTTGTTTGTGGGTGATGGGACGTTCTAGAATTGGACTGTGCCCCTCGCCACACCACTCTAAATTTGCTAAAAATCATTGCCTTGTACACTGAAAAATGGGTGGATTTTATAGCGCGTAAATGATACCTCAGGAAAAGTGTTTATTAACAAAACATGGAGGGGTGAGAAGACATGAAACTGAAAAAAACAAAACCATCTCTGGCCTGTGCCCCTGGGGAGCTGGAGGGCGGGGCGGGGGTGGGGGGCCTCCCGCCCGGGGACTGAGGTTCCTGGTTGGGAAAGTCCTGGGCGCCTCCCTCCTGCCTCTGTGGACCTTGGTGGGGTACACGGTGGGCAGGGCTGGGGGGCCTGCGGCAAGGTTAAGTTTTATTTGTTTAATCAGCTTTATTGAATGTAATTTATATGTAGTAAAAGGCTCCCATTTTAAGTATATAGTTTGATGAGTTTTGACAAATGTATACAGTGGTATCTACAGATGCAAGGGACAGAACATTCCAGCACCAAGACTCCCCTGAGCTCCTTTTATTCAGCACCACCCCCATGCGGCACCCCCAGTCTGCCCCCACAGCTCTGCCTCTGCTCGGGCCCCGCCAAGGGGCGCTGCGTGCGCTGGTGCGAGTCGCTGGCGCGTCGCTTTTGCTTGTGGGACGTTCCACGGCCTCACGGCCAGTTCGTGGGCATCTGCGTTATTCCCACTTTTGGGCAATTTCCCACAAGTGTGTGTGGATAGACGTTTCTTTCCTCTGGGTAACTTCCCAGGAGGGTGGGTTTGGGATTTGATGGCTGTTCCCGTCACGGCCACATGGAAATGGCTCCGTGTATCCAGCCCCTGGCTCCTGTGTGCCTGGCCAGACCTGCCTCAGCAGCCCCTGGCATCTGCAGGTGTGGGGGGTGCAGGCTGCCAGGCCCTGTCCCTGAGCCCTGCTCCCCGGGCAGGTTTATCTGCCAGGTGAACAAGGCTGCTGTCACCATCCAGCGTTGGTACCGCCGCCAAGTGCAGCGGCGCCGAGCGGGAGCGGCCAGGCTGGAGCACCTGCTCGGGTCCAAGTGTGAGGTCAGTGTGGGTGCCTGAGCCGCACCAGGCTCCCCCTGAGGCTCCGGCGTAAGATCCCAGGGGTCCGAACCTTGTGCAGGCAGAGTTCCTGGACAAGCGGAATCGCCCCGTAGGCACATACCCCATGAGGGACCCAGCGTCCTCTCTGACCCTAGGTCCCCTTGATGGACAGGGTGGTCCTCGTTGTGACTTTCACTAGGGCCTGAGTGTCAGGAAACACCTTCCAGGTCTGTCCCAGCTGAGGGGTTGTGGGAGGCCCTCTGAGCAGGCTCCTGGTGCCTGCACGAGGGGCCTTGTCTCTGCGGAGCTCTGGTGGGTCCCGCCTCCTCCACCGGCCCTGTGGACGCCACGGGCTCCGGGGGGCTCTGGATATGGTGTGGAAACCTCCAGTCTGGGCCCAGGGACTCTGTCTTCTGGATTTATAACTCCCTGGCAGGAGCAGCGGCAGTGGCTGGGTGAGGGGACCTTCCTGGACCTGCACCTGCAGAAGGAGGCGGCGAGGAGGAAGGCCCGAGAGGAGAAGGCGCGCCAGGCCAGGCGAGTGGCCATCCAGGTACCCAGGGGACCTGCTCAGTGACCACAGCCGCACTGCGGCCTGAGCCCGACGCTGGGTGCAGCTCTGCTGCCCGGGGGCCACTCGGCCCCGGATGTTAAGCCTCAGGGCAGCTTGGCTGGGGGAGCGGGAGGGGGCTGTCCTCCCCCAGGGACACCGCTCAGAAGGGCTCCCACGGCAGGAGCTGCAGCAGAAACGAGCCCAGAAGTCAGGTACCATGGAGCCTGGGCTGCCCAGGGAGGCCTGTGTGGCAGGGACGCTGCGGCCTGCTCAGGACCCGCCCCCGACGCCAGGCAGCACCCACCTCCAGGCCCTCAAGGCCAACAACGCTGGTGAGTGTGGCTCTCCTCCACCCTCTCTGGGGGCCTGGCCTGCCCCGCCCCACCCCGTGCACACCCCTGCCCCCAGGGCCACTACCACACCCACAGGGTGAGCCGCATCCAGGAAGGTGCGGTCTCTGCGGACATTCCCTCTGCTGCTGCCCAGCTTGGTGGCTTCCCCCAAGGAGTTAGGGGGCCTTGGCCCTGCCGCAGACCCCCGGCAGCCTCTGCTCCTGCCCAGTTACCTGACAAGGGCACCGAGGTCCAGGGTACAGGACACCCTTCAGGGCTGTACCCAGCCCCTCAGCCTCACACCTCAGGAGGCTGGGGCTCGCAGACCTCTGCTCCGGGACATCCACGTCGGTTTCTTCCCAAGGGTACCTCCAGGTTCACTGCCCTGGGGGATGCCCTGTGTTCTGCCTGCAGGTACCACCTTCCGCGCTGAGGTCCCCGAGGAGCCCCACCCACCCACCTCCGACTGCCCCCCACAGTCCCCTCGGTCTCCGGAGGACGGGCCGCAGGTCTGGGCACTCCCACCTTTGCCTCCCTCTGGATCTCAGCTTCGAGGGGCGTGTCTGTGCCAAGGTGGCCTGAGCCTACCTTTTCCTTGTCCCCTCCCCAGCTGTGGGGGTCACTCGTGCCCCAAAAGGCTGCCCAGGAGGGGTCATGTTGCCCTGGTCCAAGGCGATGGCCTGTGAGGAACCCTTGCTCCAGTGGGGTCTCTGCATGTGCTCTGGACACCCGTTAGGTTTTCACAGATGCCAGCAGTGGGGGCCGTGCCGTCTCCGCAGTGGAGGGGCTGGGTGACAGCAGGCCCCAGTGGCACCTGGCTGCTCTGCCCGCCCGTATTCCCAGAGGGGGGCCTTGGGACGAGTCCACGATGGCTAGAGCTGCCCTGGGTGTGCCGCCGAGGGCCCTGGCAGAAAGACTCTGGGGAAGGCTCCCTGGTCAGCCTCGGCATGGGGGTGGCTCTCAGCCACCAGTGGCCTTGCCAGCTTCTCTCCCTGCCCTCTGACACAGGACACTCGCTCCCAGGACGTGGCCAAGGAGGACCTGGAGACGGTGGCCCCTGGCAGGGCCAGGCGCAGGGCGCCGCTGGACGAGCTGCTGCGTACACTGCAGCTGCTGGAGGAGGAGCCGGAGCCGCTGTCCCACCCTGGGGCTCGACACAGGGGCAGATGCGCCTGGGCCAGCGAGGTGACCGCAGCCACGCGCCCTCCCCAGCCTGGCATGGGTGCATCCACACGGTGTGTGGGGTCCCTCTGGGGTCAGAGGGAATCACGGTGCCACTGGGCTCTGCACTTTAGTCAGGAGCCTGACGAGGGGCAGGGGAGCATGCTGGCCCTGCTGTCCCCTCTGCCTGAGTCCAGGACACTCAGAATCACGTGGCGGGGACAGCACACTGAGTGGTGGGCCCCTCCTCTCTGCCAGCAGGGCCCCTGAGCAATACCCCATGAGCATCTGGGGCAGCCTGAGCGCCCTTCCTTCTAGAGCCAGGCCCCGGCCCTCCCCTGCCTCGGGGGACCCTGGGTCCTCATGCTGCCCCGACAGCCCCCAATGCTGGACCCTGGTCCCACAGGAAGATGATGCCAGCTCTCTGACAGCCGACAACCTGGAGAAGTTCCGGAAACTCAGCACAGCCCCCAGCTCCCTCGAGGACGAGACGGTGCTCTCGGAGGCCAAGCTGCAGACCATCATGAGCTTCCTGGACGAGATGGAGACATCGGGGCAGGACCGGTCAGCCCCCCTGCAAGAGGTGGTCCTTCGCCTTGGCCCCCTACACCCTGCAGGAGACGGTCCCTTGCCCTCCCTGCGGCTGCGGCCCCCTCCTGGCTTTCCGACAGTGGGGTGGGCAGGGCTGGCTTGGCCTCACTGGGCCCCTCAGGTGGGCACCTGGAACCTCTGAGCAGTACCCTGGTGTTCCTGGGGCCGTCAGCTGGCCATCCTGGGAAAATAGCAGTGGCCGGGCTGAGTGCAGTGGTGATGTGGATTTTATCGTGGCAGGGGCAGGAGGGCCAGAAGTGAATATGACTTTTTAATGGTCTTTGATAACTTTTCTGACCACTGAGGCCGCTGGCCCTGCCCTTGTGCGGAGTGGCTGCCCTCACCTCGCCTCTGGGACCCCGCGTGCACCACTCCTCTCTCTGAGCAGGGGCCGGCAGTGGGGTGTCACCTCAGTCGTTCGCTACCTCCCGGTCCTCTGACACTCAGCTGTGTCTGCAGGGGCCGGTGCTGGAGGCGGGACAGGGGCGCCCGGAGCCGGCATCCAAGGTGAGCACGTCCATGATGCGGCTGAAGCTGGAGGTGGAGGAGAAGAGACAGGCCATGGTGTTGCTGCAGAGAGCCCTGGTAATGCTGGCACGTCATCCCCACGGCCACCGGCTGGAAAACGGGTCTGGCCACAGCGTGCCCGAGCAGCCCTGGCCTCCCAGTACCAGCCCTCCTGCTGCCCCCACAGGCGCAGCAGCGAGATCTCACCGCCCGCAGGGTCAAGGAGACAGAGAAGGAACTGAGCCGGCAGCTGCAGCGGCAGAAAACACACTACGAGGCCACCATCCAGCGACATCTGGCCTTCATTGACCAGGTGACCTGCCCCTGGAGAGACGGATCGGGCTCCAGACCCGGCACGTGTCTTGCAGAGACTTCTAGAGCCAAGGAGCTGAGGCGCCAGCTACAGCTGGTCCAAGGCCCGGGCAGTGCTGCACATGCATCCTGTCCTCGGACTGGCTCAGCACGGCAGGCGGCTGGCTACGGGGCAATGGGCAGAGCATGCCCCAGTGGGGTCACCAGGGGAGCTGGTTGTCCCCGTGTGAGGTGTGCAAGCCCTTCCCGTGCCGTTCAGGGGCCACCGTGCCCTGGGGAGGCCACACCTGGTCCACAGGGACTGCTGGGGTAGCCAGGGCTCCCCGAGTGAGGGTGGTGGGGGCGTCTAGCCCTCCCCTTGGCTCGGCCGCACCCCCCTGGGTCCCTTCCAGAAGGGAGCACTGGCTCTGGGGTCTGAGGCAAGGCGGGGACCTCAGTTGCTGCGTAGTGGTCGTCATAGATGCGTCCAAACCTGGGGCCCTCCCTGAGGCTGCTGTGGTCCTGACACCCCTTGGCAGGGCCCTCCAGGGCTGGGTGATGGGCAACGATGGTGTGACCCCCATCCCACGAAGACCCTGACGTGGTCACTGCTGGGGGGCTGAGGCCATCATCCCCACTGGGCTCTTCTGACTCTGTGAGTCCTCCGCGTGGAGGACAGTGGTGGCTGCAGCCCCGTGTCCACGTTTGCACAGACGCCCTCCCACCCCCAGGGTCTGTCCACAGACCCAGGAGGCGGTGGCCCTTGGGGAGGGGTGCTCTCCTGGGCTGGCCCTGGACGCTGGAGGGGTCTCCTGCAGCAGCGCAGTAACCTCCCCTCCTGGCTCCCGTCGCAGCTGATTGAAGACAAGAAGGTCCTGAGTGAGAAGTGTGAGGCTGTGGTGGCCGAGCTAAAGCAGGAGGACCAGCGGTGCCGGGAGCGCGTGGCCCGGGCGCAGGAGCAGCACGAGCTGGTGAGCCCTGCTCCTCCTGCCTGACTCCCCAGGCCTGGTGGGCTCGCGGGCAGGGCAGGACCCAGGGTGCCAGGACCGCAGGAGCAGGGTGAGCAGCAGAGTCCCGGGATCACGGCCACACTGAGCCCTGTCACCCTCCCCTCCAGCTTCCCAGCACCAGACGCAGGCGTAGGGCCGCGGGACTGCTGTGAGCCCCTCCGCGTGCCACAGCTGAATTCACATGGTACCCACCAGCCACAGCACCATGGGTGTGAACCTGGGAGCCGAGCCCACCTGCCCCAGCTCCTGTCCTAGGGTGGCAGGATCGCTCCGTCTAGCTTGTGTCAACTGAGTGCTGACCCCACCACGCTCCCACTGTGCCAGCAGCTGCTGACTAAGAGGCCAGCTCCATGGGCCTCAGCCTGCCTTGCAGTGCCTCCGCCAGCGTGGGTGGCAATGGTCCCCAAGCCCAGACTCCGGAGTGGGGGCGGCCCCTATGATGGTAGCTGACAGCCAGAGTTGAGGACCGCCGGTCAGTGTAGACTCCGGGGCTGCCCTGGCAGGTCAGCAGCCCCACCATGGGTGGGGCCTCTGCAAGCCAGTGCTTGTCCCCCGACTCCTCCAGCCCGGTCCCAGCCCTGGACACAGTGACTGGGGCTCTCCGCAGCCCACACGTGCGCCCAGAGGGCAGCGCCCGCCCACTGTCTCAAGAACAGCCCTTCCCCTTCCTGTGGGATGGGGCTGAGCGCAGCACTGGCCTAGATCCATGCGGTGGCCAAGGGGCCGGGGAGGGGGGGGGCGTGTCCTTTGGGTTCCCTTCCCAACCTGTTTTCTTGCTCATAGGAGATTAAGAAGCTCAAAGAGCTAATGAGTGCCACTGAGAAAGTTCGCCGGGAGAAGTGGATCAGTGAGAAAACCAAGAAGATCAAGGAGATCACTGTGAGAGGTGGGCGTCCCGGGCTGCGGACAGAGGGCTGTGGGGTCAGACTGGTTGAGGGGAGCTGTGGTGGCCAGGGGAAGGGTGTCCTTTTGAGGCAGGACAGTGACTTCAGTCACATGTGCAGCACGAGACCCTCCCAGGAAGAGGTAAACATTCTGTGCCCTGTCATGGCCCCCCAGACTGGCCCAGACGGGCCTAGCGCAGCTCCTGGCACCCAGCCCACAGTGGCCTGAGCTCGGAGGGGTCGGCGGGTGGAGGCCACGCTGTGGAAAGTGCGGGTGGCAGCCGGCCGAGGTGCAGCAGCTGGGGCTCCAGGGCCGACTTCCCGGCCTATGTCCCAGAGACCGCCGGGCAAGCAGGGTCCTCGGGGCCTGAGACAGGGCAGTGTCGCTCTTTGGGGCTGGGCTTCCCAGGCTTCCCCTGGTGCAGCCGGTGCCCCTGCCCCAGGCCTGGAGCCCGAGATCCAGAAGCTGATCGCCAAGCACAAGCAGGAGGTGCGGAAGCTCAAGGGCCTGCACGAGGCAGAGCTGCTGCAGCTGGACGAGCGCGCCTCGCAGCGCTACCTGCGCCAGGCCGCGGAGCTGCGGGAGCAGCTGGAGCACGAGAAGGAGGCACTGGGCCAGCAGGAGCGCGAGCGGGCCCGGCAGCGGTGGGTGGTGGCCTCCAAGCAGATGTGCAGGACCCTGGACATGAAGCTGGGGGCATCCTCAAAGGCCAGGGTGGGAGTCACAGGTGGGGGGCCAAGGGGTCCAGGGCAGTGCATGGGGAAGGCACAGGAGACTGTGGCCCTGGAGCTCCTCAGCGGGGGCAGGCGGCCTGGGCACTCACTGCAGGCACTGTCCACGTGAGCTCCGAGAGGGCAGGGCTGCACCTCCCCCCAGGTGCCCGTAGTGCAGTGCCGCCCAAAGCTGCCAACCCTCGGGCAGGTGGCCTCAGGGTCCTTGCACCTCTGACCTTGGGGCCCCAGGACACACTCTCATTCGTTCCCTTGGCCCTGGGTCTAGGACCAGGCTGTGCCTCTGTCGCCCTCAGATCCTGGGATCTGGTGGCCAAGGACATGCTGGTGACGGTCAGTGTCTGCAGTCACTGACTCGGGGGGCAGGTGCCCTCACCCTGTTTCCTGCGGAGTGGCCAGTCCCGCTAGACACAGCTCAGCCAGACCCTCAGCCCTTCCCTCCAGGTGGCACAAGGACGGAGGCCCTGGTGGCAGCTTGCTCAGGTCCTGGGCGCCTAGCTCCATCACAAGCCGTTTCACAAGGCACCACGAGGGCCTGTGGCTTAAGGAATCATGGGGGCCAGCTAATGGGTGAAGTCCCCATGGCCTCCCAGCCCACCCCTGGGCAGCAGCTGTGGTGGGCACCGAGAGCCTGGGGGCGCTCCGCTCTAGGGAGCCGGAGGGCTGTGCCAGGCCTGTGGCTGGCCGGCACCTCTGTGGCATGAGCATCCTGGGGCCACCCGGCCCTGCCCACCTGCAGGTTCGAGCAGCACCTGGAGCAGGAGCAGTGGGCCCTGCAGCAGCAGCGGCAGCGGCTGTATAGCGAGGTGGCTGCCGAGAGGGAGCGGCTGGAGCAGCAGGCCACCAGGTACTGCTGAGGGTGCCAGGCCTCCCACTGACCTCTCCTGCCCCTGCCCCTGCCTGCTGACCCCTCGCCGGCCCACAGGCAGCGGGCCGAGCTGGAGGAGTTGCGGCAACAGCTGGAGGACCGTAGCTCGGCACTGACCCGAGCCCTGCGGGCCGAGTTCGAGAAGGGCCGGGAGGAGCAGGAGCGCCGCCACCAGGTCTGTGCCCGGCGAGCCTGTGTGGCGGCTGGCGGGGTGGGGCTCCCCGGCCTGCTCTCACGCCCGCCGTCCCCAGGAGGAGCTGGAGGCTCTGAAGGAGCAGCTGGAGCTGGAGAGGCAGGCATGCGCAGCCGGCTGCGCCAGGAAGGAGGTGGGCTGGGGCCCGGGCCGGCGGGCGGGGGGCCCGGCGTGGCCTCACCTCTGGGTGTCCCGTGTGGCTAGTCAGGGGCGTGGTGGCGGTATTCTGAGCTGACGCTGTGCCTGCTGCTCTTCACCCGTCTTTTGCATGAACTCTGGAAGGGTGAGGGCCGGGCGGATCCCATGTGGTGGCAGAACATGTGTCGACCCTGCCTTCCCCAGTGGCTGCTATGCCTGGGGCTCACAGCTGCCGACAGCACTCCCACGTGTGCGGAGGCACGCCTGGGACAGGGCCACCTCAGTCTTCTGGGGCTTCCCGCGGGAGGACTGCACCGCTAGTGTCTCCTGGGGGCACACGGCCCACACGCGCTCTGTCCTCCCACGCTGGCCACCAGGCGGTTGTCCAGGCTGCCCGTGCCTGTGGCCGGGTTTCACCTGCACCATGGCCGCTGCCCCGGTGGAGGAGGATTCCAGATACGGGCTTGCGGGACAAAGGGCTTGACATGAAACTCAGTGGAATCTCCAGACTTCCAAGAGGCTGCCCGTACCCTCTGACTGCCAGGCATGGGGGCCGCCCAGGCCCTGGCCTCAGCAGCTGGGCGAGCCGTTCCTTCTCCTCAACCTGTCTGGGGCGAGTGGTGGCGTCTGGCCATCTTGGGCCACAGGCCTGAGGGAGGGGAGTGTCGGGCTGTGCAAAGGGTCTCCTTGGTGGGGGCTGCCTTGTCTAGCACTCACCTCCTGTGCCCACACTGGGTCCTCAGGCCAGGGGCAGGCCAAGGCCTCTTTGCCCCACGTGGCTCGGAGCCTGGGACCCACCAGGAGCCCATGAGGCCGGCCCCGGCCCACTCTCGCCTGCCGCCTAACTCGCAGGCTCCGCCAGCCTGGTGGCAATCCCTCAGCCAGCTGCATGTCCCTCTAGGAGGCGTGGCTGCTGAACCGGGAACAGGAGCTTAAGGAAGAAATCCGGAAAGGCCGGGATAAGGAGATTGAGCTGGTCATTCACCGGCTGGAGGCCGACATGACACTGGCCAAGGAGGAAAGTGAGAGAGCCGCTGAGAGCCGGTGAGGCCCTGCGAGAACAGGGCGCCTGGAGTCCATGGACAGGGAGGGCCGGGACCTGCGCGTGTCAGGCCGCCTGCTGACGCTGCCGCTCCCCGCCCCAGCATCAGGCGCATACGGGACAAGTACGAGGCCGAGCTCTCAGAACTGGAGCAGTCGGAGCGGAAGCTTCAGGAACGGTGCACGGAGCTGAAGGGCCGGCTCGGGGAGGCCGAGGGGGAGAGCGTGCGTCTGCAGGGCCTGGTGCGGCAGAAGGAGCGGGCGCTGGAGGACGCGCAGGCCGTGAGTGGACAGGCGGCGGTGGGCAGCCCCCGGGCCCCTCTCACATCCACAGGGCCACCCTAGCCTCCTGCTCACCACCTGCCGCACCCACGCAGGTGAACGAGCAGCTGTCCAGTGAGCGGAGCAGCCTGGCCCAGGTGATCCGCCAGGAGTTCGCCGACCGCCTGGCAGCCTCTGAGGAGGAGACACGGCAGGTCAAGGCGGAGCTGGCCGAGCTACAGGCCCACCAGCGGCTGGAGCTGGAGGAGGTGCACCAGAGGTGGGCAACTAGGTGGTGTGGACAGAGATGGGGCACGGCGGGGTGGGCAGGACGCGGCTGAGGAAGGCTGGTGAGTGGGGGACACCCCGGCTTCTTTCGGGCAATGCAAAGACGCCCGTGGACAGAAGCGGGTGTGGGCTCTACGCTGGCGGCCCAGGAAGCCTGGAGCTGTTCCCCTCCAAGCGGCGCCTGGTCTGGGGCGTCAGGCATCCCAGCAGACCTGGCTCTGCCCCCTCCCCAGGACCGCCCCAGTGGGTCTGATCAGGGCCCGTGTGGGTTCTCCAGGGAGGTGGCTCCCAGGGCCCCCGTGGCCTGGGTGGGTGGGTACCATGCAGAAGGTTTGAGGTGCTGTGAGGTTAACGACAAGCCCCCGTCCCCAGGGACCCCCAGCTTTCCATGCAGCCCCCCAGGGGCTCTGAGAGGCAGGTGTGGGTCGGGGCTGCCCACACCGTCCTGGCGCCAGGCCTCCCTGCTATGTGCCGGGCTCCTTGCTCCGGTAGCCACTCTGGTTCTGCGGGGGCCAGCCAGGCCGCCGTGAGGCTGCGGTCAGCACCCTGGTCTGGGGATGCGGGGCGGGGACCGCGTGGAAGCCCACCGTGTACTGCCTGCAGGGTGAAGGTGGCCCTGGCGAAGAAGGAGGAAGCTGTGAACAGCCTCCGGAAGCAGCACGAGGCCGCGGTGAGGCGGGTCCAGCACCTGGAGAAGCTGCTTGAGCGGCACCAGCGGCCACTGCAGAGCACCAAGTGACACCAGTGACGCCGGCTGGGGCGGGCGGGGGACGAGGGAGGCTGGGTGCTGGGCCCAGAGGCCAGCAGGGGCTGGATGCCAAGAGCCAGGGTGGGAGCGACCCGCGCCTGCTCCTCCACAGAGGAGGTGCTCAGGACGCCTGCCATCCTGGCACCTGTGGCTGCGCTTTAGCAGTAAAAAGACATTGCTTTTTAGTGTTTTGTGACCTGACTTGTCACTCTCCTGGGCTGGAGGCTGCCCGAGGGCTCACACAGAGCAGCCAGGCGTGGGTCTCTGCCTCCCTCCCCCCTCTTCTGCAGCCTGTCCAGGAAATCGCGAGCCCCTCCACGCACAGCCTAACGCCTACACCGTGTTCCCGCCTCGCCCTGCGGCCCCGATACTTGGGCTCCAGTCCCTGAGCACAGAGAACGGCCCTTTGTTCCCGGCCTGGCACGGGAGGTGCTCCAAGGGCCCCATTCCAGCCCCGCAGGTGCTCAGAGCCCAGGGGCTGCCATGGTGCCCCCCGTGGCTGGAGTCTGGAGAGATTCCGGGGGGAGCAGACAGCCCTCTTGTCCCCACCATCGAGTTGTGACAGCCTGGAGCCTTCCAGAAAGGGGGACGGACAGGCCACACTGGGGGCAGGGGCCCTGAGCATCCTCAGAAAGTCCCAGGCAGGGGAGGGTGCGAGAGGGAAGCCAGCTCTCCCCACCCACCGCTGCCCTGGCCCCGGGTGCCTGCTGCTCACAGCCAGCCTGGAGTTCCCCCACACGTGGCACTATGTGCGTGGAACCTGCCCAGGATCCTTGGGGCGAAAAAGTGAATGCCCGCTGGAAGGGAGGGGTCTGCTGAGGGCTGTGGGCTCCCGCGGGGATGGTGGGCTCACGGGCCCGGCATCCCCCACCTGCAGCAGGTGTGGGACGCTCCCTAGCACAAGGCGCAGCTGCCGCTGCTCTGCCTGGGTCCCAGGAAGACGTGCAAGTGTGTGTGGGCCAGGCATGAGTCCAGCACAGGCTGGCGCAGCAACCGCTGGGCCTTCCCTGGTTTGCAGACACGGCCGTGCCCGTGCTGAGATGACACACACACCAGGGACAAACGGTGCCCAGTGTGGACAGGAACAAGACCGGTTCCTGGGCTCCCTAGGGTCACCATGAGCCGGGCTCATCTCATGGAAGCTGCTGACATAAGCCAAGGATGGTGGCAGGAACTCTTCACCAGGAGGGAGCGTCGCTATGGCCTCACCACAGCCGTGCGGGCAGGGACATTGGCTGTGGGGAAGGGCGCTGACGGGGGGTGACCAATGCAGCTGGACTTCTGCGGGGCGGAGGTTCCAACCCAGAGCTTCACCTGCAATTGAGCTCAACCGACCGTGGCTCAGGAGACCTGACGCCGTCCTGGGAGTCTGCTCTCGCTTGAGGGGTTTCAGTATGACCCAAGGCCAGAGTGCTGGTGGCAGGCACCTAGCAGGTCCCCTGAGCCACAAGTGCAGGGCATCAGCAGGCGTGAGTCCTGGGTGTGGTCCTACCCGCCATGAGGCCAGGGAGGGCTGAGGTCGTCATTCGCATGGACCTGAGGCAGCTGGGCAGGAGCCCTCCCCGCCAGCCTCGTGTCACCAGCCCTGTCCAGCCTTGGTTTCCTCATCTGGGCAGGAGCTTCGGGGATGCTTGCCTTTCCTTCTGTGCAGAGCTGATGCTCCCAGGACCTAAGGCCAGAGCCCCACCGGGAGTGGGACCAGCAGGCCATGCTGGTCTCCCATGGGCCCCGGGCCGGACCCCTCTGACTGGCCGGGCGAGCACTGCGCTTCCCAAGTCTTTCAGGAAGCAGGCACCGGCTGGTGGCTGGGTCAGTGGCTTCCTCCCAGGCCTGACCCCTCCGGTGGGAGAGCCCGCAGCCCTGGCAAGGGCTTGAGGGAGGAAGGGGCTGCCTCAGTCGCCCACTGCACTCCCGGCCCTGCCAGTCTCCCCAGCTTTGCCGTGGAGCCCCATTCCCCTGGCCTGCAGCGCACCCTGCACCTTGCTGTCCCAGGAGCCAGTCCCATGTCCCAGGAGAGGGAAGGGGCTGGATGCCAGGTGGGAGGGGCCGGAGCGGCCTCTGGGGGCGGCTGCGGGAGCTGTCCGGAGCCAAACCAGGGGAAATGGGTTTTCTGCTCTGGCAACGTTTGGATGTTCTAGCCAAAAAAAAAGTATTTTTATCTGAAGCGCTGTTAGGCGTTGCTAGGGGCAAGTGGCTTTTAGTTACTGAACTGAGGTATTTTTGCAAATGCGGTAGTCAGCAGAGGGAGGGCAGACAGTTGGGTGACTTCTGCAGAGACAGGAGGGGATGCTTCTCAGGGGCAGGAAGTGGGCGTGGGGACAGTCTGGCGCCTAGCCCACCCATGGACAGGTAGTCCTCTTGGTTGGTTGTGGCTGGTTGTTCGCTTGTTCCCTCTCTCATGCCTGAGTCCCTCAGCCCTTCGTTCCTGGGAACGTGTAGAGGGCTTTGTACACCACTGCACTCCACTATCCTCCGGTCTCTTTATTGTTTTTTTTAATTCAAGTTTTAGTTGTCACTTACGATAAAGATAATTAGTTTTCAACAGTAAGGGGCTGAGGCTGTGTGTTATTCCTGGGTCTCTGTCTTGCCCACAAGCCACGTGCATCCACAAGCATCTTACGTGTCCTGGCTAGTGAGAAACCTGTCCCCTAGAGGCTGGCACATTGGGGTCCTGTCTACCAGGCTGCTTCACCTGGACAGGTGTGCCCAGGAGAGGGGGCTGAGTCACCATTCCTACTCCCTGGGGTGGGGACTGGGGTGCCTCTGTGTAGCTATTGGGACCCATCCCCCCAGGTCCCACTTGTTGCCCCCTTGGCCTTCCAGTTCTTCTCCTACAGGTAGCTCTAGCATCTAGTGCATGACAGGACAAGGCTGGGCGTCACCCAGCAGGACACTGTGGGGCTCCCACGGGCATGGGAGCATCTCCGCACCAGGGTGGGGGATGCCCGAGTCCCTTCCCTGTCCAGGCTGGTGCGCTATAGATGCATTGGAGGTCTCTGGCCCCCCAATGAGGAGAGGGCTCCCAGGGAGGGGCCAGACTCAAGAATCACAAGTAGACTCTGCCTGGGTTTCCTTCCCTGCCCCCCAGCTCGTTGCCCTCATGGGCTCCGCCCTCTCCCCAGCAGAGCTTCTGGCCCACGGCCCTCTTTTGAGACAAGTGACAGAATCAAAGAAATCACCTAAGTCCTCGCCTACGCCAGGCTTAGAGCTGGGGGTGCAGCTGCGAGCAAACCAGAGCAGACCCCGCCCCAAGGGGCTTCACACTCAAAATTCTGCCCCCGTCACCCTCTCTTTTCTTTGAGTTTAACTTTCTGTTCTTTTTCTAACTTTGAGGGATACTCAGATCATTGATTGCAGCCCTTTTTCAAATCTATACTTTTAAGACTATGAATTTCCCTCAAAGCACAACTTGAGCTATACCCACAAGTTTAGTTATATTGTCTTTTCATGATTCTGAGGTTCAAAATGTTTTCTAATTTCCACGGTGATTTCTTTGAACCATGGACTGTTTAGCACCACATTGTTTTTCTTTTCTTTTTGTTTTTAATTTCTAACTTAGCTTCCCTGTGGTCACAGAATAGGTTCCATACTATTTCACTCCTTTGACTTGATGGAGACTTGCTTTACGACCCAGCAGTTGATCAATTTTGATAAATGTGATGTCTGTGTATTTAAAAGAATGTGTGTTCTGCAGTGTTGGATGTGGGGTTGTGTCTTTACCAACCAGGCCAGACTGGTCCATTGTGCTTCGCGTCTTCTCCAGCCCACTGGTCTCTTTCCCGCCCCCTCTGTCAGCGCCTGGGGGTGGGATGCTGCAATCTCCCACTGTGACCGTGCTCCTCTCTTCTCACTCTCCTGTGCTCCATCCCGTGTCACGCATGCTGAGGGCTGGGATGCACGCAGAGTGAGAGCTGGCCGTCTCCCTGCGTTGCTAGGAACCTCTGTGAGCTGCGTGCCGTGCCCTGCGGTGGTGCTTCCTGCCTACACGCCCCCTCGTCCCATGATTGAGCCGCACCAGCTTCTCTCCGTAGCGTTTGCACAGCCTGTGTTTGCCCTTCTTTCTTCCAACCTTTCTATGGCCTCGTGTTGGAGCACAGCCTGAAAGCAGCCACGGACGACTCGAGAACCTGGCTTGGCCTGCGTCATGCTGGGTTTGGCCCGAGGGCCGTGTTTGCTGACCCCTGACTCGGGGGCTTTGCTCTGGCTGGCAGTCAGGGCAGGGATGGGCCGGCCGTGAGTGTGGACTCCAGTCCGCGAGGACTGGTTGGGCTGTCCCCCGGCTGTCCCCCTACGGGGCAGCCCCACAGAAGCTGCAGCTGAGCCCCTGCTCCCTGACAGGCCCTGACCACGCGTGAGACTGCGGGACCCCCCTCAGCCGCCTGGTCTCTCAGCTGCCGCTACTTGCCGGCAGGTGCCTGGGGAGGAAACCCGGGCTACCACACGCTCGCCTCTGGAGGCTTCCCTGCTCTGGGGTCTCAGAAGCCCACACCTCGATGCCCTCCTTGCTGGCAGTAAACACAGTAAGTACTGAGTGTCACAGCGCGTCAGGGGTGAGGCGTGCTTTGGGGAAGAGACCCGGTCAAGGGGAATGTGGGCGCCCGGCAAGGAGCGTGTGCTGTGAACAGCGGAGGGAGGCCCGCACGGGGCTGCGCCATCCATCAGGCGCCAGGCCCCAGACCGCGTCAGCTGAGCAGAGGCCCCGGGGCAGGGTGGTGCCGGGCTAAGGATTAGTGTGGGGCCACGTGGCTGCAGGGGGAGGTGTAGGGGGGTGTCTGGGATCAGAGAAAGCGCCAGGAACCAGGTGTGTAGGATTCTGGGGGCTTGAGGAGCACCCCCAGAGGGTTCTGGGAGGAATGATGTCCAACTCCTGTTTTAAAAGTGGGTGTCTTCCCTTTAGGGGTGAGCGGGACTCCAGCTCCCCCTACCTTCAGCTCCCCCATCCTGAGGGCCTGGAGTCCCTCATGGTGCCCCATGTGGACAGGGGCTGGAGCAGGGGTGCAGTGGCCGTGCACCTTCCCTCCTACGCCTGCCACCCCCAGCCGTCACCCACAGACCCACGACCCTGGTCCCCCCAGTTGGCACCAGCAGCCCCCGCAGACACACGGGGCCGCATCGTTCATTTAATGCTGTTTTCTTCCATTTTCCTCGCATGAGCTGGGTCCACCCCGACAGCCTCTTCCTCCTGGCCCCAGCGACGTCTACGCGTGCATGCGAAGGCCCCACTGGCCCCAAGGGAGTCTCTCGGCTGGCCAGGGCTGATCTTGCTGCTACTTCTTTGGAATTTTCTCCTTTTTGATCAATTCAGAAAATTCTAGAGCAGGAGAATGATTTCTAGTAAATAACCCTATTTTTTGCTCCCCCCCACCAAGCCCTGAGTCCCCCAGCTCCCAGAGGAGGCGGGGGTGCCTTTTAGGAGGGCCGCCCCAGTCGGGGGCCCGCCCCGAGCCCCTGTGTGGGAGCAGGGAGGCAGCACCATGCAGCTGAGGGCTGCGTCACTGCGGTTTGCCCACGTCCCGCCCTGTGGGACCCCCGCCGGGGACTTGCAATGGCTGAGTCTCTGTGGAGACCCTCAGATTCTCAGCAGACCTTTCTGAGAGGGGCTTCTCTATGATCAGCCCACCTTTCTCAGCGGGAAACTAAGGCATGGAGGGCTGGGGCCTGAGTGCTGAGCAAACCCCTGAAGCAGGCCCATGTTCACTGTGGCCTCTCCGCCTCTGACCTCCAGGCCTGTGGCAGCAGGTGGGGGTGGGGCAGCCTTGGGGAGCCTTTCGGGGCCTACAGGCCCCTCAGAGCCCAGCCCCGCGCCACCTGCCCTCTCAGAAACCCACAGGGGCGCCCCTTGGCATGGTAAGACGGCACCCCTCTCTGTGTCCCTGAGATGCGTGTCTGTGAGTTGGGGGACAGTGCTCACGCAGGGGCTGGGAGACCTGGGGGTGGGGTGGGCACTGTGCCCAGACGGTGCCTGTTCAAACTGCCCGGGCGGGCCCTGCCCCCACCTTCATAGTCGATCGGGACCTCCTCCCGACCCCGTCCGTGTCGGCCGCCTGGATCATGGCCTCAGCCTCCTCGTCGCTCAGTGGGGCTGTGGGCACACTGCTGGGGATGGTGCACAGGATGTACCTGTGGCCAGGTGGGCTCAAGTCAGGACTGAGGGGCCCTGGCTGGTGCCCGGTAGTTACAGGGTGATCTCTCCCATGGCCCAGGTGGGGAAACTGAGGCCCTGGGCCTCTGGGCTTGGGTCCAGTGTGGTTCCGGTGGCCCCAACCCTGGTTCCAGCCTGGCCCCATGCCCAAGGCCAGGTAAGCCAGGTGGGCATGGGGGCGTGGTCTGGGCAGAGGCGCAGGGCACCCCTCCCTGGCCTTTGGCCATTACTTGATTTCATTCCATTCGATGAAGCTGCTCTTGTCCTTGTCCAGGGTCTGGAAGGCCTTGCGGATCACGCTCTCCAGCTGCCCGGAGGCCTGGAACTTCCACATGTACTCGAAGAACTTGACGTAGTTGAAGGACCCTGGGAGCAACAGGGCTCGGGTCACTGCGGGCCAACCGCTCACAGGGCTGGGCCTCCCGGTGGGAGACTCCACCTGGGATGGGGCGGCCTGGTCCCCTACGCCTTCCCCCGCCCACTGCAGGTCATGGTGTCGGGCCCATCAGCACCGGGGAAGGGGTAGGGTCCCCAGACAGGCTCTTGTGTCCAGGGCTGGGCAGGCTGGGGGCAGGGGGCGCTATGCTGGCGAGGCGAGCTGTACCGTGGTGTCTTATATCCGTGGGCAGCACCTCTGTGTCCTTGTCCGACAGGGACTTGCCCATGGCCAAAGCCATCTTCTTCATCTGGGAGGAGAAGTCCTCGTCCATCCTGGACCTGGGGTGGACAGGGAGCCAACTTGTAGGGTGCACGGGCAGGAGGGGGTTCTGCAGGGACCAGAACACAGACCCTGCGTGGCGCTGGCTCCTGCCCGCAAGTTGCAGGTGTTAGTGTCACGCTGGAGCCACTGAGGCAGGCTGGGATTCCAGCCTGGCGGGCGGGGTCTGGGTGCAGGCTGAAGGACTGGCAGGCAAGGGCCAGGCTGTCCTGTGCCCCTCACGGCAGTGCCTTGTGACCTGCTGGGCTCTCGGGTTGCCGTCCCCACGGGGGATTGGGTTCTGGGCCTTGTGGCACCACAGCTATTTCAAAGTGCGAGGGCTACAGGGTCAGCCGGCGTCCCAGGTTCCTTGGCTCTCTTGAAAGTTCACGGGATGACGGAGCCTTCTGGAGCATGCTTTTGCCACCAGGAGGGGCGGTGTGGCAGCCCGTGGTCCAAGCAGGGCTGGGCAGTAGCCAGAGGCTCCACTTCTCCACAGAGAAGCCATAGACAGGTCAGGGGTTGCAGACTGGCCCTGGTGCCTCAGGGTGCGGGGAGCACCAACCCTGAGCGCCCTAGCTTCCGTGTCATCGATGTGGGGAGCCAGGAGGGAAGGGAGAGTGGGGAGTGGGCTTTATACCCTGCGGTGGGCTGGGAGCGGGGCCCCCACAGTTCCCCCGGTCGCCACTCCCAAGCCAGAGGGTGTGGTCAGCTGGGGTGCCGGGCAGGCCCCACCACTCTACGTCCTGAGCCCTGGCAGCTTGAGGCCCCACTGGGGGCCGGAGTCCCCCCGTTATGGAGGAGGCACGGGGCCAAGTTCCAGGCCTGGCCTGGCTGGGAGTCAGTGTCCTGTCTGCGGAGCACTGGGGGCGCCCCTGTGCCCGTTCAGCACCCGCCTCTCCCCTTATGACTCTCTGGGGTGCCCCCCACAAAGAAGAGAGCCTGCGACCAGAGCTGGAGATGGAGGGTGTATTTATAGTGCCTGTGTCCCGGGGCTGAGATGGAGTTCCATGTGGTCGCCTGAGCGTGGCTGTGGTGTCCAGCCCCGAGGGCCTGGCCGACGCCCAGGGGCTGCTCTCAGTGCTGGCCCCACCCCCCGCCCTCTGCCACCAGGGCTCGGAGGCCTGGCTAAGACCCCGGACCCCGCGTCCCGGCACTGCTGTGTCCTGGGGGCCTCCAGCCACTCTGGACCATGGCACGGCCCCTGGGGGCTGTGTTCTGCCCACAGTCTGGCATCTGCCAATGAACCTCCAAGTTCCGGCGCTGAGAAGAGGAAAAGGCCTCAAGGGTGGAAAGGGGCAAGGGTGGGGGTGGGCGCCGTAATGGGGTTGGGCGAGGGCTAGAGCTGGCTCTGTGTGCCTGTCTCGGGCTCTGAAGGCCTTGGACTCTGCCTTGCCAGCCCCCAGCCTGTCCCCATCCCCACTCGGGCCTGGGGTCCTGAGGGCAGTGAATAGAGCCAGCTTCCCCGCTGGGGTCCCAGCTCCCACCGCCTCTCACAGCTGTGCACACAGCTGCTGGTGCCAGCACACGCACGCCTGCAGGGCCAGGCACATGCAGCTGCCTTCGGACCGGGGGCTCCCTCAGGGATGATGGGGGCGCTGCCTGCAGGGAGGTCTATACCCTCCCCTTCCTCCTCCTCCTCCTGCCTCCCCCGGGCCTCCTTGGGGTCCCCCCGGGTCCCAGGCCCCCTCCGTCCTATGGGGGAAGACGAGGCCCCAAGGTCCCACAGCCCAGCTCCGACAGCCCGGGCTCACCTCTGCCTGGTGTCCCTACAGGCTCTGGGAGGCGGAGGGGGCTCCGGCCTTTATACCTGCAGCTGCTCAGCCTGTTTACATCCTGGGGCCACAGCTGTCCCCCGCCCCTCCTGGGCACTCCAGCCTGGCACCGGCCACTCCCAGGGGCTTGCTGGCACTCAGCGCATCAACACTGGGCTGGGTAGACTGGCCGTCAGTAGCACCTGGCCTCCCCAAGCCCAAGGTGGGGCTGGGGGGAGCAGATGGCATCCATGAGCGAGCGGGGGCTGCCGGGCAGCCAGGAGCTGGGAGCCAAGGTCAGCAGGGCTGAAGTCAGAGGGGCCAAGGTCAGTGGGGCTGAGGTCAGAGAGGTTGAGGTCAATGGGACGGGGGTCAGTGGGGCCGGGGTCAGAGGGGCTGAGGTCAGAGGAGCCAAGTAACTCATCCAAGGTCACGTGGTGAAGGACCTTGGATGAGTTACTTGGCTCCTCTGACCAAGTAACTCATCCAAGGTGAAGGCTCCAGGCCTGGAGCCTCTAGCAGCAGCGGCTGAGCTGAGCGGGAGGGGCTGTACGCCCCAGAGGTCAGGGAGCTGAAGGCCAGGTCCCTGCCCCCAGCAGCTCAGGTGCAGCAAACAGGCTGCAGAGGCAGGCACATGAGCAGGGCCTGGAGGGATCCAGCTGAGGGGACTGTGCCTGGGAGTGGGATCTGGGCCCGGAGGGAGGCGCACAGCTCAGCTAAACTTGCAGGTCGAGAGCAGGTGGGGGTGGGGAGACTCCAGGTTCATACAGGACAAAGCTTTCCCAAGCCCCCCAGATCACGGACATCCCCTTGGTGGGGAGCGGGGAGGACCAGGTGTGGTCTCTGGCTGGCTCTGAACACCCGGCACATTGTCACCTTCTGTCTAGGGAGGGTGGTTTTGCCGCACAGTGCCAAGGACCCAGGCCAGCCCCTGCTGCTGGAGGGGTGTGGCTTCCTCTTGGAGGCTGTGGAGGTCCCAGTGGGGTGAAGGTGTTGTCCTGCTAATGAAGGTAACAGTCATGATACACGACAGGTGACAGTGAATGTCATAGGCAGTGGCGTGTGCTATCTAGTGGGCTGTGCCCGTGCCAGGCCCAAGAAGGTCTCAAATAGCCCCCACAGCAGCCCCCCAGGGAAGCTCTCTCATCCTCCTTATTGCAGAGACCGCACAAGGTGTACAGACAAAGCCCACTTCTGCCTGTCTCAGAGGAGGCTGCAGGGCCCTAGCCAGGCATGGGTGGGGCAGGGCCACCCGGAGCCACAGCTCAGACCCGAGGGAGATGTCCAGGCCCGGATGGTGAGGGGACGCTGGTCGGTGCCACCAGCGCAGCTTCCCAAAGGCTGAGCCATCCATGGCCCCAGCTGTGACTGGGGCCCCGGCACCTTCTTGCCCATCTTTGGGCTTCAGATGAATGTCATTGTTGTAATTGGGATGAAGGAAATATCACCCACGATAGCTTTTTGGATGAGATGAGGAAGTCGTGTTTATTGTGGAACGTTTGGAATATGCAAAAGAATGCAAAGGAGGCGGAGTCACCTCCAGCAAGGACGTCTGATGATGGAAATGTCTGGGCTTTGTGGGTGTTTTCCCTCCATGTTCTCAGTGCTTTTCTTCCTTCTTGCTTGCTGTTTTATCGTGGTAAAATACACATAACATACAATTTACCATTTTTAAGTGCACAGGTCAGTGGCATTAAGTACAATCTCATCGTGTGCAGCCATCACCACCCTCCATCTCCAGAACTTTCTCATCATCCTCTGTCCCCACTAAACACTACCTCCCCTTCCCCCAGCCCCGACAAGCACCATCTACTTTCTTATCTGTGAACCCACGAGACAGGAACCTCGCATAGGTGGGATCATGCAGGATTTGACCTTTTGTGTCTGACTTATTTTACTTAGCTTATAGTGTCTTCAAGGTTCATCCAAGTTGTGGCATGCATCAGAATGTCCTTCCTTTGTTTTCTCTTTGTTTTTATTTTATTTTTTTAAATAGAGACAGGATGTCGCTCTGTCACCTAGGCTGGAGCGTAGTCACGTGATCATAGCTCACTGTAGCCTCCAACTCCTGGGCTCAAGCGATCCTCCTGCCTCAGCCTCCCGAGTAGCTGGGACTACAGGCACACACCACAATGCCAGCCTAATTTTTCTATATTTTGTAAGACAGGGTCTGTGTTTCTCAGACTGATCTTGAACTCCTGGCCTCAAACAATCCTCCGGCCTTGGCCTCCAAAGTGCTGGAATCACAGGTGTGAACCACCTGCTCATCCAGAATGTCCTCCCTTTTCAAGGCTGAATGATATTCCGTTGTACGGATGGACATTGTGTGTCTGTTCATCTGACGATGGACACTTGGAGGTTTTTTCTGCCTTTAGGGTGTTGTCAACAATGCTGCTGTGAACACAGGTGTATAAATATCTCCTCAAGACTCTGCTTTCAATTCTTTTGGGTATATACTCAGAAGTGGAATCACTGGATCAATTCTAATTTAATCTTTTGAGGAACCAACACACTGTTTTTTATAGCAGTTGTACCATTTTACGTTCCCACCAGCAGTGTATAAGGGTTCCAGTTTCTCCACATCTTCACCCACTTACTTCCTTTTGCTTTTCATAGTAGCATCTTACTGGGTGTGAGGTGGCTTCTTATGGTAGTTTTGATTTGCATTTCCCTAGTTATTAGTGATGTTGAGCATCTTTTCATGTGCATATTGGCCATTTGTATATCTTCTTTGGAGAAATGTCTATTCAGTCCTTTGCCTGTTTCTGAATTGGATTGTTAGTTTATTTGTTGTTGAGAGTTAGGAGTTCTCTACATATTCTGTCTGTATATTCTGGCTATTAATCCCTTATTAGATATATGATTTGCAAATATTTTCTCCCGTTCTTTGGGTGGCCTTTTTATTCTGTTGGTATTTTCTTTTGATGCACAAAATTTTTAAATTTTCACGTCTATTTTTTCTTTTGTTGCCTATGGCTTGGTGTCATATCCAAGAAATTGCCAGATCCAACGTTATGAGGTTACGTCCTGTATTTTCTTCTATGAGTTTTATCGTCTGGGGTCTTACATTTAGGTCTTTCGTGCAGTCTGAGTTAATTTCTATATATGGTGTTAGTAAGGGCCCACCTTCCCTCTTTTGCATGTGGACATCCAGTTTTCCCAGCACCGTGTGTGAAAGGTCTGTCCTTGCCCCATCGCATGCTCCTGGTGCCCTTGTCAAAAATCACTTGACCACCTATGCGAAGGCCTATTTCTGGGCTCACTGTTCTATTCCGCTGGTCTGTGTGTCTGTCTTTATGCCACACGGTTTTGTGGTAAGTTTTGAAATTAGGCCGTGTGCAGTGGCTCACACCTGTAATCCCAGCACTCTGGGAGGCCGAGGTGGGCGGATTGTTTGAGCTCAGGAGTTCGAGACCAGCCTGAGCAAGAGCGAGACCCCGTCTCTACTAAAAATAGAAAGAAATTAATTGGACAACAAAAAATATATAGAAAAAATTAGCCGGGCATGGTGGCGCATGCCTGTAGTCCCAGCTACTTGGGAGGCTGAGGCAGAAAGATCACTTGAGCCCAGGAGTTTGAGGTTGCTGTGAGCTAGGCTGACGCCACGGCACTCTAGCCGGGGCAACAGCATGAGAATTTGTATCAAAAAAAAAAAAAAAAAAAAAAAAAAAGAAATCAGGAAGCATGAGTCCTCCAGCTTTGTTCTTTTTCAAGATTGTTTGGCTATTCTGGGTCTCTTGAGCTCCCATACGAATTTTAGGATGGGTTTTCTATTTCTGCAAACGGC
>CAUYSK010054404.1:0-16297 GCA_963575035.1 Avahi laniger
GAGGTGTAAGGATCGCTTGAGCCAGGAGTTCAAAGCTGCAGTGTCCAACATAGCTAGACTCTTGGCGGGGAAAATAATGAACAAGCATGAGTGCCTATTTTGAGTCAGGGACTATGCTAGGTGCTGGGGATACAACAATAAAGAAATGAACCTTATATTCAAGGAGCTAATAGTGGGGGAGGCAAGATCATTATAACTTCAGTTGTGATAAGTTCTATGATGAAAAATTTCAGGGTGCTCTGTATCAGAGCACACGTGGGGAGATCTAGTCTAATCACATGCAGAGATGGGAGTCAAGGAAAGTTCACCTGGGTGGTAACATGTAAATGGAAACCCTGAGTGTAAGCAGGATTTAGCTAGGCTTAGGGGATGGGCATGGAGAACATAAATGAGAGCAAGAAGTATTCCAGACAGAGGGGAAGGCTGGGAGCAGAGGTTCTTGGGTGGAAAGGGGTATGGCACAGTCCAGGGGAGGCCAGAGACAGAGAACTGGGCTGGACCATACTGGGATTGGAAGGATGATGGTTCTGGCTTGTGTGTGGCACATAGCTCTGAGGGGACAAAGTAGCAGCAGGAAGCCTAGGTGGCGACGGGGCCACTGCAATAAGCTAGCGGGGAGCCAAGGGCAATTTAGATTAGAGCAGGGAAATTCTGACTGTTTTGGAGAGTCTAAAATGAACACTGAAAAGCCCACATACATTATTTTAAGAATCTAAAGTTCACCCCTCCCTCCCATAAGATCCCCCTCTGTCCTTTTGCAGGAATTGGGACATAATTATCGTACAGAATCAGATATCAAATTCCATACCATGGGCTTCTCAAGATGACATAATTTAAAAGTTAGAGAAAGTTTATTCTCCACCATAAACAAACAAAAAGAGAAAGAAAATGTATAAAAAGGATAATCCCTTACTTAGAATGATCACATTCTTTGAGAACATAGGTGATGGTTTGCTTATTTTACAATTAAAAAGAGCTAAATAAAACTCCTTCTCATAACCAATTCAAACAGATATAACAAGCAGAAACTTTCAGAATCTATGAAAATATTCCATTTTAACTAGTACACCCTGACACATACTATTCACTATCATGTATACTTCTCTATTTCCAAGAGTGACATTAGGGGGTTTACAGGACCCCAAATACAGACCCTTTCATTAAGAAAATGGGCATCAGAGTTCAGGGTGTAACAACCACCTTTTCCTAAGCATCTCTAACGGAACTGGAGACAAACTGCTAACTGCTGTTAACAGACAGGCTAAATTAACTATCCTCTTTTTACTGCTGGAGTGGAGTCCTGGCCTCTTTCAGGCAACTGCAGGCTCTGGAGGAGCGGGTCCAGGCTGTGAGGGCTGGGGGCAGGGCAGCGAGGCACAGCCCCTGCTCTCTGCATGCACATCAGAAGGAGACAAGGCCAGCCTTGCTCCGCCTATAGTTTTCTCTCCTTAAGCACCTACACGCTACTCCATGTGGAAAATCAGCACTTTCGTCCCACAGAACTGTCACAACCTGCAGAGAAGAGAAGGACTAAGAGGGCTAAATGACAGGATGTATTAGAGCACACAAAGGGTTTGTCAGACCCGCAATTCCACACAAGAACAAGTTCTTGATTCCATGTAGCATTTAAAGGAGAAATCTGTGTACCATTCTATGATTCTCGGCCAGCCGCAGTACTAACAGAACATTCGTGCTGCTTCGAAACAGAAGGGTGATCAGGCATAAAGCATTCATTCTCTTGCCCACAATAACAAGTAGTTCCCCAAATCAGAAAAGCGATCAGACATTATTATATGATCAACTAAGATATGACTACTGTTTGTAGCTACAGAATGGTATCATTAGGCCTTTCTGAGTCCCTCCTCTAGGCAGTAAAAGAGTTTTTTTTTTTTTTTGAGGCAGCGTCTCACTCGCTTGCCTGGGGTGAGTGTCGTGGCGTCAGCCTAGCTCACAGCAACCTCCAACTCCTGGGCTCAAGCAATCCTCCTGCCTCAGCCTCCCGAGTAGCTGGGACTATAGGCGCACAGCACCACCCCTGGCTAATTTTTCTATTTTTTCAGTACAGATGGGATCTCTCTCTTGCTCAGGCTAGTCCCGAACTCCTGAGCTCAAGTGATCCTCCCTCCTCGGCCTCCCAGACTACTAGGATTACAGGCGTGAGCCACCATGCCCGGCCTCATCCACTGTCTTATCCTGTGTTTTTCCTGATGAGAATTTAGCCATCATTATTGTAAATGTTCCTTTGCATGCAATAGATCTTTTTGTTTGGCTGTTTTAACATTTTTCTTTATTTCTGGTTTTCAACAATTCAGTTATGATAGACTGAGATGTGGCCTTCTTTGATCAGTGGGTTGTTTTACATCAAATTTATTCATTTATTCATTTATATTTCCCCTTTCCATACCTTAACATAAATTTAGAAATTTCTTGGCCATTATTTTTCATAATTTTTTTCTGCCTCAACCTCTCCTCTCCTTGGACTCAGTTACACACATTAGACAACTTGATATCATCATTAAGGCTCTGTTCACTTTTTTCCCAATCTTTTTCTCTTTTAGCTTCTATTTGGATAATTTCTATTGCTCCACCTTCTAGTTCACTGATCCTTTCTTCTGCTATTAAACCCTTCTAGTGAATATTTCAGGTGTTCTATTTTTCAGTTCTAGGATTTCCATTTGGTTCTTTATTTAGAGTTTCCATATCTCTGCAGAAATTTCCCACTTTTCATTCAATATATTCATATTTGTCTATAAATTCTGTAACATATTTATAATGATTAAAGTCCTTGCCTGCAAATTTCAACATAGGAGTTGTGTTGACTTTTTTTCTCTTAATTGTGGACTACATTTTCCTATTTCATTGTATGTCCAGTAAGATTTTGCTTACTGGACATTGTATCTGACAGAGTCTGGATTCTGTTATCTTCCTCTCGACATTGTTGAATTTTGTTCTAATAGACAATTAAATTATTGACAGATCACCTTGATTGTGTGAGGGCTTAGTTTTAGGCTTAATAGAGTGAGTTTGTTTTGGTTTTGCATTTTCTCCTTTGTCCTACGTCTTAGTCCTTAGGCCTGCAATGTGGCTCTTACTTCTAAAGTATGGCCCTTTCAGTGAACAGCTTGAGGTGTTTGTTTATCAAACCCCTTTAACAGGGCAGAACTTGAACTCCAAACTGTTTCTCTAGCACCAGGTGGCTGCTGAAGCCTTCAGTCAATTCTGGAACCTTTCAGTCATTGTTTTCCCCTGGGCTCACTGGAATGTTGCCCTGCACATGCACAATTTAGGAATCCGGCAAGAATTTGAAGGCCATTTGTATGCAGATGTTATGGCTTTCTCCTCTGTCTCTCTCATTTTCATGATTTCCCGAAATTTCCAGACTCACACTCCAAACCTGATTCCTCAGTACAGTAACACTTCCACTTTCTTCTCTCTCCCCTAGGAATCATGCGAACTGGGGGATGCCTCAGGGCAGTGCTGATTATGCCTGGGTCTCGCCCAGTGTGCTCACCTTCTTTCAAGGATGACAGCTGCGCCACTTTCTATCTGGTATTGTCTGTCCTCCAACACCGCCAAAAGCTGATTTTTTAATATTTTTCTCAGAGTATATAACAGTCATCAACAGGAAGGTTCCTCTGTTCTAAGCCACCCCATCACTACCAGAACCAAACTTCCCAGTGTAAACTGTATTTTTCATGTAACTGTTTTCTAATCCATTAATGAACACATCTAATACAAAAGTTGTGCTCAAATATTTTAATAACTTTATTTTAATGCAATCCATCTCCCTTGTATTCCTTTTCTATTTTAAAAATGATTTTGAAAACATTATGCTGAGAAGGGTTCAAACGTTTCATCAGACTCCCAAAAGAACCCTTGACACTAAAATACTACGAACTTTAAAAAATACATTAAGAAAGACTGGCCCCAAAATGCCCTCCTGCTGCTACCAGACCCCTAAGTCAGGGGAACGTGCTTCCCAGGGTTCTTCGTAGGTTGCCGAGTACTTACTACATGGCAGGCACTCGTCTAGGCTCGTGGGACAGCATAGGGAACAAAACCAAGTCCCTCCCCTCAGGCTGGTGGGAACATGCATGCCCTTTTCATGTTTCCATGTAGAAGGGTCAGCAATAGAGCAACCCTCCGGGCCTCTCACTGCCCTGTTCCTGGGCTGGTTACCTGATCAGTGCGGACAGCTATCAGCTCCCATCTCTTAGTTGTATGGAACTTGCCTGTTGAAGGGCTCTAATCCCTGGGGATTTTTTCTTTTCCTTCCTCTCCACATCAGCCTGGTGTCACGGAGTCACCCCTGTAGTGTGTCTGCCTGTTTTTAGGGATGGAGGAGGAGTTCAGGCAGGAAGGAGGAATCAGCGGTCAGCTGCTGCAGGGAGGCAGGTGAACTGAGGGAAGACCCACCATTGGCTTTGGTAGCTTTTAGTCTTGGCACCCTCAGTGAGCACGATGGGGGCGGGGGGACAGAAACCACACTGCCAGATGGCTAGAGTGTGGTCATTCTCAAAGTTTGGCAACGAAGGGAAAAGGGGACAGCTGTGTGGGGTGGCAGGATCAGCTTTTCGGGGGAGAAAAGCTTTGGCACATTTTTAGGCTGAGAGGAGGCAGAGACTGAGGTACACAAGGAGATAATGGAGTAAGTCAGAGAAAGAGCACAGGACTAGCTTTCAATTTGTCTGACCCAGTTGGAAACCGCTTCTCTGGGGGTCCAGCAGCACCTCTCAAGGTGTGCTGAGCGCACTTCCTGCAGACTCCTGGGCCCCACCCCCAACCTGGAGGCAAGTTTGGAGACTCATTGGCCCAAAGCCAGGTCACCTCCAGGCTTTCCTCTGAACACTTCCTGGTCGGGAGTTCCCATATCCTTGTGGTCTCATGCTGCCACCTGCTGGAGGAATGACACATGTGGCAACAACCATTTGCTGAAGAAAACCAATCACTTTTCTAAAATGGCTGCAAAACCCACCAAATCAGAAACTAGACACAGGCATCAGAGAAGCCTGAGTGTAGGATTCCAGTCGCTAAATGTGAGCCCCGGCGTCTCTTTCTGCCTGCAGGGTAACTGCCCTCCATCCTCATCTTCATTCTACAGGAAATCAGCACACGCTTGACTGGAACACTGCTAATTAGCAGGGCTGGCCCATTTCGACTTTCCTTCCCTTGGCGAAGAGGAAGGAACAGGATAGCAGTCAGGAGGTAGGAACCTGAATTCTGTCTTGCCCCACAGCAGGCTCGTAGAAGGGCACGGTGAGCACTGACAGCAGCAATAGCTAACTCACTGAGCACGAGTAACGACTGATGACACAGTGGGTCCAGGACTAACACTTCAGATGCAAACCCTACCCTGGGGACCATGAGCTCTTCCTGCAACTGGGCTATGAGAGTACAGTGAAGTTCAAGCCTTACCTGCCACATAGCCAGGGAACCCGTCAAAACGCATCCCACGGGTTCTGCGAAGCCACACAAGTGCAGAACAAGTAGCGGCTGTGCTGCAGCCCAGCTAGGATTGAACTGCACTCGTGTTCCGTAACGGCTAAATGGCTTACTGACGTTTTGTTCACTTAAACCTATGGGACGGCCAAAGATTGAGTGAAGAAACCACCCACAGTGTATGCGTGCTTGGAGTAGATTGTAGGGTAATGGGGTGGGGGGCAGCCTAGAATCGTCATTCGATGGATTCTAGGAGACGCAGAAGCCGACATCACAGAGCCTTTCTTGAACAAGTCATCTGGGACTGACGTGTTGCCAATGTATATTCACACGTGCTTGCACTTACCAGCCCTGCTGTAATTAAGAGCTAATAGAGGCCGGGCGCGGTGGCTCACGCCTATGATCCTAGCACTCTGGGAAGCTGAGGCGGGCGGATTGTCTGAGCTCAGAAGTTGGAGACCAGCCTGAGCAAGAGTGAGACCCCCGTCTCTACTAAAAATAGAAATTAATCGGACAACTAAAACTATATAGAAAAAATTAGCCGGGCATGGTGGAGCATGCCTGCAGTCCCAGCTACTTAGGAGGCTGAGGCAGTAGATCACTTGAGCCCACGAGTTTGAGGTCAGCTGTGAGCTGACGCCATAGCACTCCAGCTGAGGCACCAGAGTGACACTGTCTCAAAAAAAAAAAAAAAAAAGCTAACAGACTTAATTCCATGGCATCCTTGACTGCTTCAATCAACTCAAAGCTTTTAACTCATCTTCCTAGAATTTAGGCTGCCAGAGGCCTGTCCTTGGCCTGATAAGAAACCCTCCCACTTCTTCACAGCTGCACCCCCTTCCACTGGCCATCTTCCCCTCCAGAGCATGAGGGCCATATAACAGCGCACTGTCCCCCTCTCATCCCGGTACTTGGAACAGGACAGGTGGTGGTGACGAGCAAGCACAAGGCTCTCAGGTTTCCCCACTCCAACAGTCAACCAGGGCAAACAAAGCCACATACTTACAGCCTCCAGGGTTGCCCTCTAACGTGGCTTAACTCCGCCTTAAGCCACGTAACCTTTTATTAACTTCACTTGTCTGATCAGAAAAGGCTTTGGACTTGGGTGCCTGGGTCTGTTTTGGGAACTGTTTGTGTTTCGACTAAATTTGCAATCCCTTGACCTAGACCTCTAATGTGGCCCTTTGACTTTTATTAAATGCAGAGGTGGGTGGCAGAGAGTGCTTAGTAACACCAGACAGAATAAGCAATATACATAGTGCAAAACTAAAGGCTTTGTGGGCGGTTATTGGTGCCCTCATCCCCAAGTCAACAGTCTTGAAGCCCCCACTGGTCCATTCATCTATCATGAATTCTACTCATTGGTCATTCTAGAATTGATGCTCTAACACCTTATCTTAGGACCTGACTAACGTGTGCCAGTGTCTCTCTTTCAGAGCTCTTGTTCAGTACACAATCCTCAGGCCTGCTACAAGCCACAGAAGCCTTCTGACACACCTTCCACGTCACCCCACCAACCATTTCACCCAAATTGGGGACTGGGATATTGGAAACCAACACACTTATCATTTCCATCAGGATGGGCGGAACTGGGTGACCAAGCTGGCTTTGCCATGCTCTTCAGTGACTGCCATCAGTGACATTCCAGGAGAAACACTCTTTAGGAAGTAACAAGTCTGGCAACCAGAAATGACTTTTAATTTGTCCTAAAGCTGAAGCAAAAACCATGATAAAACATTCTGCCTTCCTTTACAACCCCTAACGCAAAAAAACAAAAACAAAAAAAACAAAACGAACTATTTGTAGGAAAAAATGGTTTTGTACATGGGATCAAACAATATAAATTCAAAACTTACAGATAAGGGTTAGCTCTATCACTCATCTCTTTAAAAAGTTTATATGAATATCCAGTCAAAACCAACAGGGTATCGCTCTTGAAATGTTATCTATACGGATTTCCAAGTAGACCACAGGACTGTATACTGTCTTGGAATGTCCTCAGAAGGCTCTGTCATTGATCACGTAACAGAGTAAAAACCCCAGAGTCCTTTCTTTCAAATGGAAGAGAGAAAGACATAAGGACAGAAGAAGCTATTCAAACTTCGTCTTCTTTCCTTGTGGCTTGTGGTCTCCTCCTCCCCCTCCTCCTCTTCCACCTCGGAAGCCTCCTCGGCCTGCAGGAAGGTGAGACGGCATTAAAGAACAGGTACCAAGCAGCCCACATCCTCCTCCCCAGTGATCCGGTACCCTGCCTAACACAGCACAGGGCTTAAAGTGCACGTGCCACATGGTGTTTCAGTAGATGCAGAGGTCACCCCCATGCCTTACCTCCAAAGCCTCCCCGGCCTCTGCCACCAAATCCGCCTCTGCCTCCTCTGCCACCACCTCTGCCTCCAAAGCCTCCTCTGCCTCCACCACGACCCCCAAAGCCGCCTTCACCCTTCGGCTTGGCCCAGTCCAAGGTAACTTTGTTTCCATCAATTTCACCATCTTCCATGGCCTCCTTTGCCGCTTTGGCATCTTCCTCACTGTTGAAGTCCACAAAACCAAACCTAAAAAACCAAATGAAATCACCCATTATAAAGCAAGCACATATTGAACAAGTACCAAGTTAACCTCACATGTTGGATAGCCGTTCCACAGAAAGCAGCCTTGCTTAGTTAGGAAAAGCCCAAGCGACAGAGTAGGTCTCCATGGAAATTTTTGTTTAAGTGACTGCCCAAACCCTGGAATGTCTCACAAAACAGCCAAATATACCTCCATAAAAAAAGAAGGTAAAATAACGCTAAGTTCTGTGAATTCTTCTTCTTCTCGTGCGAATCCATAAACTGCCACCAAGAGACAGAACGGAGCTCAATGAGAAGACACAGACACATGAGAACTGAGATCTCCATACAACAGAAAGACCCTGGGAGTGGAGGCAACGCTGCACGTTCACGGCACCTTACCCTTTGGAGGATCCGGTTTCCCTATCAGTGACTATCCTTGCACGAATAGAGCCATCGAACGACTCCTTCAATGTCTCTTCGGTGGTATCCTCAGACAGACCTTTGACAAACAGAGTTTTGGATGGCTCTGGGGAAGGAAAATAAAAATGGCGCCTTTTTATTAAGTCACGATTCATAATGACACCAAATTTGCACAATGCCTAGTATGACTACTGGCCAAGAATGCTTGCCTTAGTAGAGAAAGCAGTTAAAAGCACCTTGGCCAACTAGTGCTTAATTAAAGGGCTCATATCAACACCGCTTTTTTTATTACCACTGCCTAGTTGAGATCTTGCCCCAGATTTTTTATGGAAAGTGGGAGAAGCAACACAAATTGAGTGCTGCCCACCATCTAGGGCAGTAAACCACAGGCCAATTTGCTGCTCTGAGTTGACACAGCTGGATCAGAACTTGACTATCTAGAGGAATTTTCTTGAAATTTCATCAATTATTTCTCAGGTAATCAGTCATCATATCCAGTTATCATTCACTCAGTAGCAACAGGAAAAAAAAAAAAAAAGGGACCTGTGGTCAAAGTAAACACTGACACAAACAAGTTCAAGCAAAGCACTGAGAGTGTCACCCCTGGCCACAGTATCCTGTCAATAGGAACTTACGACTTCTGGCGTTAGGTGATCCCCTGGGTGCCTGCAACTCCAGCCTGATTGCTCTGCCCTCAATTTCCCTTTTATTACAGGAATTTAAAGCTTCTTTAGCATCTTCAAATGAAGCAAATTCTATAAATGCATACCTGAGGATGAAGAGTTAAGACTTCAAATAAATCGCCAAGCACATGGCTCTCCCACTACCCTATGATATCACCAAATCTTCCCCCTCAAGCAGGTATTAAATGCTGTTTTACACTGATCTGCACAGCTAAAACAATTCAAAACACTCCTAACAGCCCGCAGGTGACAGTATAAAGATGTTAATTATTTTACCCTTTAGATTTGCCATTTTGGTTCTGGGGCACTTTGATCAAAGTTGCCTTCTCAAATACTTCCTGAAGAGTTTCTTCTGTTGCACTGTAGGAGAGGTTGCTTAAAACCAGAGTTTTTGATTCACCTGCAAATAAAGAGATGCCCATAGTCTGACTCTGAAGCAGTGGTTCCTAGCCTTAGTCACAGTTCTGAAGAACTTCAGTGCTTAGGAAGTTAACACGCCAAAACTGATGAAAGCAAAATAAATCCTGCTTCTATTACTTAACATGTTGAGTACTGATCACGTACTGTAATGTCCTGCTTATTGTTCTTTATGTATAGGTTGACTACTGGTCTACGTCTCCCTACACCGTAATCTGAGTTCAGAACACACATGGTCTAAGTCATTTCGAGATGCAGTCCCCAGCCCCGGGGTCATGGCCCAGTACCTGTCTGTGGACTCTTAGGAACCAGGGTACACGTCACCACCTGAGCTCTGCTTGCCCTCCACCCCCTCAGTGGAAAAATTGTCTTCCATGAAACTGATCTCTAGTGCCAAAAAGGTTAGGGACCGCTGATTTAAAGCATAAAAAAGGAAGATTTGCTTACCATGTTCCAACACAGAAGGATTTCAGCTCTCATTCAAGGGACTGGAGATTACTACTACAAGTAAGGACATGACTAGGGGTATAACTTCTTTAATCTTGATCTGCATCAAATTAATTAATCTTTACTGTTTATAATCAGTACTTAAACTTATGAAGTACAAAGACACAAAAGATTTCTCTCCATCAATGCTGGAACCATGTAACAAGCCTATAAATTCTTACCACTCCAGGTGCTATTCTTTCCACCTCTATAGTCTTGACTTTGACCTTTCTCTCCAGTGTAGTAGAGGGAAATGGATCGCCCATCGATCTCTGTTCCCTGCTTTTCTTCAAAGGTTTTCTCTGCATCAGCTTCTGTCTTAAATTCAATATAAGCAATCCTGCAATGGGCAGGGGGAAAAAACACAAATGTTTTAACCTAACATAGACCTTGCTTCAGTTCTGAGTACAATAAATACCTTTAGTTTTATGCTCAGTGAAACATTCAAAGTTTCCCCTATCTTCCATTTTTCAATTAAAACTTGAGCTTCCCTCTTATCTTCCACTACAGAGTTTGACAAATACTCTTAGAAAATCTTCTCAGGCCTAGCACAATGGCTCATACCTGTAATCCCAGCACTCTGGGAGGACTGCTTGAGCTCAGGAGTTCTGAGACCAAGTCTGACCAAGAGCGAAACCCTGTCTCTACTAAAAATAGAAAAATTAGCCAGCATCATGGCACACACCTATATAGTCCCAGCTACTTGGGAGGCAGAAGCATGAGGACCACTTGAGCCCAGAAGTTTGAGGTTGCAGTGAGCTATCATGCTGCCACCGCACTCCACCCAGGGTGGCAGAGCAAGACTGTCTCAAAAAATCTTTTCATGTTAACCTCACCTCACTGCAGTAACTGGGCACTTCCAAAGAGCTTATAAGCTAGGCATATTTCCTACTCCTTTACATGTATCAGCTCGTCTTTCAAAATCTCCCTATAAATCAGGTATGTTATCCCTGCTGCACAGAACGGAAATTGAGGTACAGGTTTAGAGGTTAAACTACCAGAGATCACACACCTAGGAAAATTGGACCAATACTGCTTTAAAAAAGCAGGGAAGTGCCTTAATTTTAATAAAACTCTTACATTTCAATAGACAAAACATACCCTTTACTCTTCCCATCCTTGCTGACTAATCTTATCTCCATAGCATCTTCAAATACTTCTTTCAATTCATCCTGAGTGACTTTATAAGGAAGATTTTTGGCCAAAAGTGTTCTGGCATCTCGATCTAGATTAAAAACAACAACAAAAAAACACAAAAATGAGCTACATGGCCTACAAGACCAAAGAGGGAAAAAAGGCAAAAACAAAGAAAGTTTTATTCAACAAATAATGTGAGATCCTATGATGTACAAGGCTCTGTGATAAGTATGGTGATACAGACGGGGCAAAATAAAGTGGGACCCCTCCATGTTGTCACAGCTAATGTCAAACTCCATCTAAAGTAGATGCTCATTGTCTCTGAATTTTAAAAACTGGAAACATACCACTTTAAAACATGAGTGTATAGAGGAAAATAAAGGATTCAAAGATAGTAATTAGGAACCAAATGCAGTTTCAGTGAAGAGAGGCTCCCATATATTAATTTAGGTGAATCTAATAATCCTTCTTCTAAATAAGTATTCTTGCTGGCCTAATTCAGGAATTCATATTACAATACCAGCAAGCAGTGCCAAGTACTGCTGTAAACACTTCATTAATACAATTCTCACATTAAGACAAACCAAGGGAGAAAAGTTACAAAGCATTTTCCCTACATTAGACTAAGTTTCCTAGGTACATTAGGAGCACCATCTCCCAAAGCCTTACATACCTTTCTTACTGTCTTTCCCTTTTGGTTTCTCTAGTTTAATTTCATTGCCAAAGACTTTCAAACCAGTGAGCTCCAAGGCCTTTTCCAGGTCTTCAGCAGATTCAAAATCCACATAGCCAAATTTTCTTTAAGGTGAAGAGGAGGGCAAAATTACAGGTGAAACAAGTCAAAAGCTACACATGTATTCTGGGCAAATGTGACATTACAAAGAACAAGTAAAAAAGCACCTACAGTATTTATTATTAACAAAATAAAGTTAAGGCTGTGCAAATTGTGGCTACAAAACAAGGTCTACATTATACCAAGACATGACACGGAAATTCACCTTTAAGGTCTCCATTATCAGCTAAATTGTTTATACCAATTAATAGCAATAGCTAACAAAAGAACCTACAAAAAGCACCAAGAAAGGAAAATCCTGTCTGAATAAAAACATTTACTATGCTATTAAGGTCTAATAAGATTAGGTGTTTGGAAGAATACAGACACCAAATTCCTATGACAGGCTAAGGTAACAGTTATAATAAGGGAGGAGAAAAGCATTGCAGACTTCATTTGTAATGTGCAGTGAAGCACTTACCTAGTCATACCAATTCTGACATCCACGACAGCAAGATCATTCTTAGCAAAAACATCACTGATACCAGTTTTTAATTCGGGAGCCGATTTGTTAGAGTTCAGGTTTCCAATAAAGAGATTGAAAGATGTAGTTGGCTCTGTGGCTACATAAAAAATTAAAATATCAATCTATTTGCAAAGCGTGATGCAAAATTTCTAGCACAAAATTTCTGTGTTATAGCACATCAGCACGCTGCAGTGTAACATCAGGTTTCAGTATTAAGTCCCTTTGTCATTCATCATTTGTGCTAATTTGACTTTATCTCCTCTCATATCCCCTAGTTCTGCTAGTTACCTTCCACTTTCTGTTTCTTGGCTTCAGGAGCTGCTTTCTGTTTGGTCATTTCCTTCTTTCGTTTTCCAGGCGCTTCTTTGACAGGCTCTGGACAAGATTTCAAACAATGTATCACCTATGAGTAGCTACATATACCTAAACACCCCCTTTAAACATAACTAAGGTCAGTGTACCTCAGAATTGAATCTAATTACCTTCCTCCTCCTCCTCCTCCTCCTCTTCATCCTCCTCCTCCTCCTCTTCTTCATCTTCGTCATCATCGTCATCCTCATCCTCATCTTCCTCCTCTTCATCTTCATCTTCGGCCATGCTCTTAGCTTTCACAGGAACAGCTTTTGCAGTTTTCTTTCCTTTGGCTGGTGTGGTCTCCATAGCTTCTTCTTCAGAGTCTGAAAGAGAAGCCACTCAGTCAAAACCTTTAAGAGAACTCTCCAAAAGCCAACATCAGTTCTAAGACCTAAAGGAAAGGAGACGCAATCTTCCCACCATGCTTAGTTTTTAGTTATGGCAAGAATTAACAGATCACTTGGCAGCAAAAGCCTACGTTATGAAAAATGCTCACGGAAGGTACTGTTGATAAACATTTCCTCAGGGGAGGAAATCACCCACTGGTAGTAGAGCTTGGCACACAACAGCCCAGAGAGTCTCCAGAAGGATCCTCATCTCATTTCCGGGTTGTCATAGAAAGTGTGTGTAGTGTTGCTTCCAGAACCTCATCTCAAGATATCTTAGTAACTACCAAGGGAATGCCTTACCATCTTCTTCATCATCCTCATCCTCATCCTCTTCGTCATCCTCATCATCCTCGTCCTCTGAGGCAGGGGCAGCAGTTGCTGTTTTAATCACTGCTGGTTCAAATTCATCCTCCTCCTCATCTTCATCATCATCATCTTCCTCATCCTCATCATCCTCCTCACTGTCATCCTCCTCCTCATCACTGTCTTCCTTCTTGGCATTCTTGCCGTTCTTTGCTCCCTTGGCTGGGGTGGCAGCTCCCTTCTTACCAGGGGTTGCTACCAGTGCTTTGCCTGGTGTGGCTCCCTTTTTGCCAGGTGTCACAACTGCTTTGGCTGGTGTAATCATCTTCTTGGCCTGTGTGGCTGCTGCCTTTTTGCCTGGGGTGACAGCTGCTTTCTTCGCAGGTGTGGCAACTGCAACCTTTTTTGTTGGAGAAACCACCACCTTCTTTGCTGGGGTTGCCGTAGCCTTCTTGCCTTTCTTCTGAGGGATGATAACCTTGAGAATAAAAAGAAAATAATTTTTAAAAAAAACCAACGTAAGTCTGCCCCCACATTCCAAAAGATAGCCATGGGGACATCCCAGTGATTATTAGATTCTGGCACTGCCTCAGAGCCACAGGCATCAGGTACATGATAGCATGTGAAACTCCAGGGCCTTGTTATATGTCCGTCAAGTCACAGTTCTCACTATCAGGTAAAATACCCAAGCATAAACAAACTTTCTGAACATTTAAAATACCCATGAAATTCTTCTGCCTTATACTTTTTTAAACCTCAACTTTCTCATCTGAAAATGAGAATAGTATCAATCACAAACGTAGTTTAAGGATGAAGAATATACGTACATTATTCAAAATCTTACACACAGGAGGCTACGTTGACTGTTAACAAATCATTTGGGGTTTTTTTTTTTTTTTTTTTTAGAGACAGAATCTCACTCTCTTGCTTGGGGCGAGTGCTGTGGCGTCAGCCTAGCTCACAGCAACCTCAAACTTCTGGGCTCAAGCGATCCTACTGTCTCAGCCTCCCGAGTAGCTGGGACTACAGGCACGTACCACCATGCCCGGCTAATTTTTTCTATATATATTTTTAGCTGTCCAATTAATTTCTTTCTATTTGTGGTAGAGACGGGGTCTCGCTCTTGCTCAGGCTGGTCTCGAATTCCTGAGCTCAGAACGATCCGCCCGCCTCGGCCTCCCAAGAGTGCTAGGATTACAGGTGTGAGCCACCGCGCCCGGCCTAAGGCCCTGCATTTTTAATTCCGTTCTGGGACCAACAGATTTTGGAGCTGGTTTTTATACCATGATGAGAGCCAATCACAGGGCACCTCCCCTTTGCTGTGATTGGTGGATGTTGATCCACTTCTGACCAATGAGGTGGAAGGGTTGTGCTCTGAGGGATTCTGGGAAAATCTTTTCTCCCTGAAAAGGGAGGTCTCATGAGAACATATAATATTTTGTCCCCCTGTCCCATTCCCTCCTGCTCTGGGCATTGTCCTCTGACCAACCGTCCCCACCTCTGCTGTACCCCCCCACACCACCCTAATCCAGACCACCCTCGTTGTTTGCCTAGAATATTCTGGACTTCTCACTGGTCTCCCTGCTCCCACCCTCACCCTGACGTGCAGCCAGAGGGATGCTGTTGGCATCCAAGTCAGGCCACATCCCTCCTCTGCACAGAACCCTCCAGGGACTGCCCATCTCAGCCGAGTCAGAGCTCAAGACCCCACCATCCCCCACGAGACTCTACATGATGCCTGACCCCTCCCTGGCTCCTCCCTGCGTCTGTCGCCTTCACTCACTGTCCCAGCCACTCCAGCCTCCTCGCCGGTTCTTGAACTTACTGGGTGGCTCCATCTCAGGGCCTTTGCACGAGCTGCTCCCTGCGCGGGCAATGCTCTTCCCCGGGAATCCCCACGGCTCCCCCTCCCAGCCCCCTGTCTCTGTTCACGCGTGGACATCTCACCGTCTCAGGCCTTCCCTGGCAGCCTCCCCACGCCCGCAGCCCCACCTCCTCCCGGTTTAACTTCTCTAATACGCCACGTGATACACGGAGCTCTTTGCTTTGCTGTTCCTCTTGCCCAACCAGAGTGTCAGCTCCAGGAGGACTTGCGTCCCTCGTGGCCTCCCCCAGGGCCTGGGGCAGTGCTGGGCACGGGGTGGTCCCAGAACGAACAGTGACTGAGTAAGTGAATGAATGGACGTGGGGGCCATGACAGCGTGTGACCATGAGGGACGCCTTGGGGGCCACACGGGGCCGGCAGAGCCCTGAGTCCCTGCAGCCCCTGCCCAGCCTGGCCCTCCCGCAGGGTCCTCACTGAGGCGGGCGGGAAACGCCCCCGTTGTTGGTGCCTCCGTCAGCTGCGTCTCCTGCTGGTGCAGCTGAAATCCTCCCGCGGGGACAGGGGTGGGATTTGAGCCCAGGCCGTTTGGCTCCAACCCTGTGCCCAGGGTTCTGTCTGGGGTGTGGCCCAGGGACAGGTCCTTAGGTACATGGGGGTGTGGTGGCCTGTCCCCGGCTCCTGTCCCCAGATCACTGCAGCAGCACTGGGCCACGCTGCCCTCCCACCCAGCAGTCCTGAGGGGCCTGAGCAGAGAGGCCCAGTCCCCAAGTGCATCACTCCCTGGGTGGGTCCCCAGCCAGCCTCTGCCCAGCATGTGGGGACGGTGCCGTCATGTCCTCTTTCCTGCGATGTTTCCCTTCTAGAACTTTCCGGGCCCAGGTCCCCTCTGTGTGTCCTGGCCCTGCTGCCCTGGGTTTAGACTCCAGACCCTTCCTGCTGTGTGCACTGTCTCCAATCCGAGCCGGCCCATGCTCTGTCCCTCCCGCCGGCCCTGCTC
>CAUYSK010054405.1:0-14835 GCA_963575035.1 Avahi laniger
AGAGGTGCTATATCACCATTGTTTCTTAAAGCTGAATAGTACTCCGTGGTATACATATACCACATTTTATTAATCCACTCATGTATTGATGGACACTTGAATTGTTTCCACATCTTTGCAATTGTGGAAGTAAATTTCAAATAGGACGGACATACTGTCTGTAAAGCAAAAAAGACCTACAGCTTCCATGTACCTAGGTTTTTTTTTTTTTAAATCTTCTATCCTTGTTTTTCCATGAATGACCAAGAAAGTAACCCAATCACAAATCCTTAAAATTGATACAGTATGTCTGAAAGACTTGCAGATAAACTTGCCTAAAGTTAAAGTAGTAAAGCCTATGGTCCTATTGCAAGAATGAATTGATTTAAGTGGAAGTCTCTGCTCCTCCCTTTCCAGTATTCAAATTAATCATTTTCAGTGAGGAGCTTACACTTTGGGGAAGGACAGGATTCCGCTAGTTAGTCCAAACTTGATCAATGGGAGGCTGAGTAGAAGGAAAATTGTTTTTAACTAGCCCTTTCCACCTACCCCCCTCACTTGTCCACCATGGCCATATGCCTCCCTGCTTTGGTCCCAAAAGAGCAGTCATCACATACCTTCTTATACATGTCTTATTTCCTTACTGCTCTTTGCTAATAATTATGAATGAAAAGTTTTGCCCAAAATTATCCTAAAGAATAAGACTACTTGTCTTACTTTGTGTTATTCTCTTTACATGTGTTTTTTTATCCAAAGAATAAATAACAATACTTTTAGTATAACTCCTCAATTGCATTACTCCGGTGGCACTTATCGAACGTCTTTGGACCTTTGCTTTCCTCCCCTATTGTATCATAAACCTACAGTATAGAGGCCTACCTTCTTTGCTATCCCTACTCCTGCACCATGAGATAATATGAACTTTTTATTCTTACTCACTCCACAAGTACTTATGGACTACCTATTAATGGATAGGCAGTAATGTGTATCAACTCTTCTTTCTCTATGTCCCAGAATTTTCTTGCTATTTTCTACTTATGTTGAAGTATTTAATAAATGTTTGATTTAAGAAGTAACTGTGGTCACCAAATGAAGTCATTGATTAATAGCTTATGACTTTATTAAAAAAAATATGTTTACTAGGTTCTTGCCTGAATGGCTATAAATTGTTAGTCCCTTCAGACTACAGTTTAAAGCATCTAGTGCCATCATGTTCCATAAATCATATCCCCACCAATAAAATAGAATGCTGTTTAAATTTTAAAAAATTTAGATAGCCTATAGATACTTGATATCTTTTTATAAACAACTTAGGAGAAAAGAAATGTATACGTGCTTAAAAGAAGGAAAAAGAAGTAAACAAAGTTTTTTTTCATTCAGTATGATTTTTAAGCTTTTTTTAAATTGGCACGTAATAATTGTACATATTTATGGGATACAGAGTGATATTTCAATACATGTATACAATGTGTAATGATCAAATCAAGATAATTAGCATATCCATCAGCTTAAACATTCACCATTTCTTTGTGTTGGGAATATTCAGATCCTCTCTTCTAGCTATTGGAAATTATATAGTAAATTATTGTTAACTGTAATCACCCTATAGTGCTATAGAACACTAAAAGTTATTCCTCCCTCATAGTGGTAATTTTGTATCCGTTAACCACCCTCTCCCAAAGCTCCCCCAACTCCCAGCCCACTAGTATACTTCTAATCCTCTAGTAGCCATAATTCTACTCTCTTTGAGCTTAACTGTTAGCTTCCACATATGAGTGAGAGCATGCACTGTTTATCTTTCTGTGCCTGACTTACTGCATTTAATGTCTTCCAGCCTCATCCATGTTGCCATGAATGACAGGATTTCATTACCTTTTATGGCTGAATAGTATTCCATTGTTTATATATAACCATATTTTCTTTATCCATTCAACTGTTGATGAATACTTACTTTGATTTCGTATCTTGGCTATTACGAATAGTGCTGCAAAGCATATAGGAGCACAGGTGCCTCTTAGACATACTGATTCCCTTTCCTTTGGGTATATATCCGGTAGTGGGATTGCTGGATAATATGGTAGTTCTAATTTCTGTTTTTGAAGAACCTCCATACTGTTTTCCATAATGATTGTACTAATTTACATTCCCATCTACAGTGTATAACAATTTCTTTTCTGTGCATCCTTAACAGCATTTTTTTTAATCTTTTTGATAATAGCCATTCTAACTGGGATGAGATGCTATCTCATTGTGGTTTTGATTCACATTTCCCTAGTGATTAGTGATGTTGAACATTTTTTTATATACTGGTTGGTCATTTGTATGTCTTTTGAGAAATGTCTGTTAATGTCCTTTTGCCACTTTTTAATGGAATTATTTGGGGGGTTTTTGCCATTGAGTTATTTGAGCTCCTTGTAGTCTAGATATTAAGCCCTAGTCAGATGAATAGTTTGAAAATATTTTCTATGTTGCAACAAGTTATATCTTCACTCTTAATTGTTTCCTTTGCTGTACAGAAATTTTTTATTAGAAGTTTGATACAATCCCACTTATCTATTTTTTGTTGTCGTTGTTCCCTGTGCTTTCCAAATCTGGGCCATAAAATCTTTTCCCAGACAATATCCTAAAGTGTTACCCTATGTTTTCTTCTAGTAGTTTTATTGGTGTGAGTCTTTCATTTAACTTTTTAATCCATTTTAATTTGATTTTTGTGCATGATGAGAGACTGGGGTCTAGTTTCATTCTTTGCATATGGGTGTCCAGTTTTCCCAGCACCATTTATTGGAGAGGCTTTCCTTTCCCCAATGTATGTTCTTGGTGCCTTTGTTAAAAATCAGTTGGCTGCAAACACATGGATTTCTGTGTTCTCTATTCTATTCCATTGGTCTATGTGTCTGTTTTTGTACCAGTGCCATGATGTTTTGGTTATGATAGCTTTGTAGTATAATTTGATGTTCAGTAGTGTGATGCCTCCAGCTTTGTTCTTTTTCCTCAGGATTGCCTTGGTTATTTGGGGTCTTATGTGGTTCCATACAAATTTTAGGATTGTTTTTTCTATTTCTGTGAAGAATATCATTGGTATTTTGATAGGGATTGCATTGAATCTGTAGATTGCTTTGAACAGTGTGGTCATTTTACCAATATTAATTTTTCTGTTCCACGAACATGGGAAATCTTTCCATTTGGTTGTATCCTCTTTAATTTCTGTCATCAGTGTTTTGTAGTTTTCCTCGTAGAAGTCTTTCACCTCCTTGGTTAAATGTGTTCCTAGGCATTTTTTTTGTAGCTATAGTACATGGGATTGCCTTCTTGATTTCTTTTTCAGATGGTTTGTTGTTCGTGTACAGGAATGCTAATGATCTTGTGTATTAATATTGTATCCTGCAATTTTACTGAATTTATTTATCAGATCTAATAGGTGTTTTGATAGAGTCTTTAGGCTTTTCTGTATATAAGATCATGCTGTCTGCAAACAGGGACAATTTTATTTCTTCCTTTGCAGTTGGATGCCCTTTATTTCTTTCTCTTGCCTGATTTCTCTGGCTAGGACCCTCCAGTACTATAATGAATAAGAGTGGTAGAAGTGGGCATCTTTGTCTTGTTCCAGTTCTTAGTTTCCCCATTCAGTATGATGTTAGCTGTGGGTTTGTCATATATGGGCTTTATTGTATTATGTCCCTTCTATACCTAATTTGTTAGGAGTTTTTATGATGAAGGTATGTTGAATTTTATCAAATGCTTTTATTGTCTCTATTGAGATGTTCATTTGTTTTTTGGCCTTTGTGTATCATATTTATTAATTTGTGTATGTTTTGGGGGTTTTTTTAATTAATTTGTGTATGTTGAGTCATCCTTACATCTCTGGGATAAATCCCGCTTGCTCATAGGATATAATCTTTTTCATGTGGTATTATATTTAGTTTGCTAGTGTTTTGTTGAGGATTTTTACCTCCATGTTCATCAGGGATGTTGGCCTATAGTTTTTTATTTTTGTTGTTGTGTCCTTGTCTGGTTTTGATATCAGGGTAATGCCGGCCTCATAGAATGAGTTTAGAAGAATTCCCTCTTCTTCATTTTTTGGAATAGTTTAAAAAGAATTGGTGTAATTCTTCTTTTAGAGTTTGGTAGAATTCAGCAATGAAGCCATCTGGCCCTGGACTTTTCTTTGTTGGGAGATTTCAAATTACTGATTCAATCCCATTACTCATTGGTTGTTTAGATTTTCTATTTCTTCTTGGTTCAATCTTGATAGGTTATGTGTATCCAGAAACTTACCCATTTTCTCTAGGTTTTCCAATTTATTGATGTATAGTTGTTCTTAATAATCTCTAATAGTCCTTTGTATTTTTGTGATATCAGTTGTAATGTCTCTTTTTTATTTCTGATTTTATTTATGTCATCTCTCTTTTTAGTATAGCTAATGGTTTGTTGATTTTGTTTATCTTTTCGAAAAACCAACTTTTGTTGACCTTCTTTACTTTTTAATCTATTTTATTTAGTTCTGCTTTAATCTGCACATTTTTTTCCTACTAATTTAGGTTTTTTCTTGCTTTTCTGGTTGTTTGTCTGAAATAGTACTACTTTTTTCATATAGGTACTTATTACTATAAACTTCTTGCTTAGTACTGCTTTTATTGTAACCCATAGGTTTTGGTATGTTATGTTTTCGTTTTCATTTGTTTCAATAAATTTTTTAATTTCCTTCTTAATTTCTTCATTGACTCATTGGTCATTAAGGAGCATGTTGTTTAATTTCCATGTACTTGCACAGTTTCCAACATTTCTCTTGTTGTTCCTACCTGGATTGATTTTATTGTGATCTGAAAAGATACCTGACATGATTTCAATTTTTTCTAAATTTGTTGAGACTTATTTCATGGCCTAACATACAGTCTGTCCTGGCAAATGTTCCATGTGCTAATGAGAAGAATGTGTCTTCTGTAGCTGTTGAATAAAATGTTCTGGATATATTAGGTCCAATTGGCCTATAGTGCAGTTTAAGTCTGAAGTTTCTTTGCTGATTTTCTGTCCAGATGATCTGTTCAATGCTGAGAATAGAGTGTTGAAGTCCCCAATTATTATATTGGGGCCTATAACTCCCGTTAACTCTAATAATGTTTGCTTCATGTATCTCATTGCTCCTGTGTTGGGTGCATATATTAATATACTTACATTATTATATCCATTTGCTGACTTGATCTCTTTATTATTATATAATAACCTTCTTTGTCTCTTTTTATATTGTTTTACTTAAGGTGTATTTTATCTGATATAAGTATACCTACACCTACTCCTGCTCGTTTTTGATTTTTGTTTGCAAGGAATGTCTTTTTCCATTCCTTTACTTTCAGTCTGTGTGTGTATTTACAGGTATGGTGAGTTTCTTATAGGCAACATATAGTTAGGTCTTGTTTTTTATCCATTCCATCAGTTTATGTGTGTTAATTGGGGAATTTAAACTGTTTAAATTCAAGGTGGTTATTGATAGATGAGGATTTACTCTTTTCATTTTGATAATTGTTTTCTGATTGTTTTGTATATCCTTTTTGTTTTTACTCTCATTGTCGATTGCAGTTTGGTGGTTTTATGGGGTGATAAGATTTGATTCCTTTCTCTGTCTTATTTGTTATTCTACTTTACCACTGAGTTTTATTCTTCCATGTACTTTCATGTTGGAAATTATTGTCTTTTTACTTTTAGATGTAGGAATCGCTTAAGCATTTCTTGTAGGGCTAGTCTAATGGTGATGAATTCCCTCATTCTTATCTTATCTTTGCTTATCTAGGAAAGAATGTATTTCTCCTTCATCAATGAAGGATAGCTTTACTGGGTATAGTATTTTTACCTGACAGGTTTTTTTCCTTTCCTCACTTTGAATATATTATCCCATTCTATTCTGGCCTGTAAAGTTTCTGCTGAGAAATCCACTGGTAGTCTGATGGAAGTTCCCTTATATGTGGCCTGGTGCTTTTCTTTTGTTGTTTTTATAATTTTTCCTTTGTCTTTGACTTTTGACAGTTTAATTATAAGGTGTCTTGGAGAAAACCAAGGGGATTGACTTTATTTGGGGTACTTTGACTTTTCTCTATCCAAATGTCTATATCTCTTGCAAGACTTGGGAAATTTTCAGCAATTTTGTTAAATAAGTTTCCTATGCCTTTGCCTATCTTGTCTCCTTCTGGAATATCCAAAATTGAAATATTTCATCTCTTTATGGTGTCCCATATGCCATGTGGGCTTTCTTAGTTCATTCTAATTCTTTTTTTTTTTTTTAATTTGACTGGGTTATTTCAAAAGACCTGCCTTTAAGTTTAGAAATTCTTTCTTCTGCTTGATCTAGTCCATTGTTGAAGCTCCTGATTGTATTTTTTATTTCATTCATTAAATTCTTCCATTTCAGGGTTTCTGTTTGGTTCTCCTTTATGATATCTATTTCTTTACTGAATTTCTCATTCAGATCATAAAATCTTTTCCTAATTTTGTTAAATTATATATCTTTATTCTGTCCTGCTGAGTTTCCTTAAAATCATTAGTTTGAATTCTTTTTTAGACATTTCATAAATTTCTTTGGCATCTGTTTTTGGAGAATTATTGCACTCCTTTGGAAATGTCATGTTTCCTTGCTTCCTCATGTTTCTGATATCCCTACATTGGTATCTGTGCATCTGGTGGAATAGTCACTTCTTTTAATTTTATGGATTTGCTTTCATCGGGAAAGACATTTTCTCGTAGATATAGTCTATAGCGTCATTTGGGTGGGTGCTTTGGCTTTGGTTCTGGGTAGGTGCAGTAGTGTAGTCTCCATGTGATTTCCTTGGCTATAGTCATCTTGTGTGGTATCTGCAAATGCCTTAATGAACTAGGCTGTAGGTGTTCGCGGTGACTACAGTGCACTGAAGCTTTGTTGGGGTTGGGGGCTGCCAGGTGAGTCCTCAGGCTCCTGGTGGAGGTGCACAGCAGCTTTGCTACTGGATGGGGAGAGGGTCACTTGTGGTAGCAGGCCTCAGGTGGGCCAGTCCTTGGGCCCCTTGAGGGAGGTACACAACAGCTTCACTGCTGAAGTCCATGGGATAACTTGCAGTGACAATGGACCTGGGTAGGCCTGTTCTCAGGCCCCTAGGGGTGATGCAAAGTGGGTCTGCCACTGGAACGAGTGAGGTCACCAGCAGTAATAGGCCTCGGGTGGGCCCATGCTTGGGTGGGGGAGGCTACACAAAAGCTTTTCTGCTGGAGTGGGCATGGTGCCAGCAGTGGTGGGTCCTAGGTGAATTGGCCCTCTGGCCTGGGGATTGGGGTGAATGGCATGCTAGTTCATAGCAGCTCCTTCACTGGAGTGGGTGGGGTTACTGGCAATGGTAGGCCATGCAAAGGCCAGTCCTTGAGTCTGAGGGGCCACACAGCAGCTCTGCTGCTAGAGTAGGTGGGGTTCCTGCGGAGACAGGTCCTGGATAATTGGATGTCAGGCTCTGGGGAGCAGCACACATGTTGGCTTCCTCTCTCTTGGGGCTGACCTCCTTGCTGTGCTGACCCCCTTGTTCCCTGAAGTTCCAGGCATCGTATGGGCTCAGGTGCCAAGTTCATGTATGCACTGCTGAGTCCAGCTTGAGGTCGACCCTGCAGCCTTTTGTGTGGGTGTAGTGAGGTGACGTCAAGACTCCAGAGATGTGGAGATAAAGAGGATGTTGAGCCTTGGCAGGATATGCTCTGGCAGTGGCTTGACCTCAAATGGTGCCATGCTATAGTAGACTGGGCCTAAGGGCATGGGGGGAACCCAGTCCAAGGTTCCTCTCTGGAGTAATATAGATACGTGGACTCCAGTCAGCTCCCTACACTGGCCTCAGGGCCTATGAGGATTGTGGGGTTCTCCTGCAAGTAGGAGGCATCCGTGCTGGGAATGTGGACTGCTAGTCATCTTCTATTTACCTTTTTTCCACAGTGGGGAGTCCCCCTTGCTCCAAACCAATCCCAACTATGTGCTTAGTTTCCCTCTTTCTGCTGCCATCCTAAGTTCCCTTGCCTCACAAGATCTTTGTTATTTCCTTGCTGAATTCCAGTATTCTCCCCTAGAAACTCCATTTGACATTTGGTTATCTACTTGTTATTTTGGTCCTTCTTTGTGGATAAGGTGAATGTGGGGCACCCCTGGTAAGCCATCTTGAATTCTCCAAAGTTTGTTTTTTAAACATTTGAACCTGAAACAAATATAATCTTACTGTATAGTGGTTTGGTTTAATCTAAACCTTTAATGTAGATACCTGTAGATACTTCAATGGAGATTCCCTAGTAAAATCTAAAGGTTGTTCCAGGTAACTAACAGTTTAATGTATTTACCTTTTTAAAATCAAATCTTAAATAATAAAACGTACCTGTCAGACCCAGAAATTTGTAGTCATAATTTTCCCAACAATTAATTCATTTGTTAAGTCATTCAGCCATACTTGTTGTATACATAAAGCCAGGCAGACACTGGGATACAAAGTTGAATAAAACCATAAATTCTACCTGTAAGGCAATTATAATCCAAAGAGAAGAAACAAAGAGATGCATTGCAATCACTTCAGGTAAATAGGAAAGTGTGCACAAAGTGCTTTAGTAGCCCAAGAAATGAAGCCCTATAGTCTGCCTAGGAAGTCAAATAAGTAGATGTGACATTTATGCTGTGTTTTAAATGATGAGTAGTCATCATCTATGGTTTCTAGATGCTAATCATCTCCACCATATACCCGGCACCTTCTCAAACCTAGGTCTGAGATCTGAGGTTTTGTATAAATTTGTCAGCCCAGACCCTAAAAGCCCCTTTACAGATTACTTCAAACCTTCATAAGCAATAATTGAAGAGATCTTCTTTATTTAACCTATAAAGTAGTGCCATTATACAGACCCCTAAGTGTGACGATATCTCTTGTATTTGGAAATAATTATAATGAAAATATACAATCCTGCTGAAATACATTGCAAAAAAACTAAAGTACAAAAACATTCACATTTGATATTTTCTGGAAATGACAGTAATTTAACTTCTTAGCACTTGTGTGATACCTTAAAATACAGTGTATAAGTCTTTTATCCTTAGAGTGTTCAATTTTGTTCTTAGTCACAAGTACTCTTATTTTGAAGTATGTGAGTTTAACCATTACTCTCCTGTTAACTTTCCAGATTATCTGTTTACTCAAAGAGAGTTTAGCATTAAGATTATAAGAGTCTTGGTGGATTTTGAGAAGCAAATGAGAGACATAATGCAGTTCTTTGTATGTGCTTTTAGTTGAATGTGTATTTACTTGCTATATTCTCTGAGTACATTTATATTTTAAGGTTCAATATGTAAGAGAAAAATAAGGGAGCTCTGTTATTAAGCACAGTGACAAAGAAACATAGATATAAAGAAAATTATTTGAAAACATCCTAATTGTGGTTTTTTAAAGTATGTTGTTTGACCAAGTTTCTCATTTTATATCATGAACCCTGTAATTGTTAAAAGCGAGTTGAAAGAAGTAGTTATTGACCCTAAACAATTAGACAAGTACAATATGGATGGACAGAAAATAAGTAAATACAATAAGACCTCATTTAACATCATCAATAGATTCTTAGAAACTGAACTTTAAGCAAAATGATGTATAGCAAGTCCTCAAATAAGGTTGTTTCCTTCAACATCATTTTGTTACAATGATGAAGAAAAAAATTGATTTTGTTATACATTGTTTCACTTAAAGTTGTGATTTCCAAGAACCTTCCTACAACGTTAAGTTGGGACTTAAACTGTAATACCTGTCGAGCTTTTTAGGTAAGCCAAGCAAGCACTGTTCTAAGCATTTAAAAGGCATTAACCCATTTAATCTTCACAACAACCCTATGAGATATATCCTAATAAAATCCTTATTGTACAGATGGGAAATATAAAATACATAGAGGTTAAATAACTTACCCAACTAGTAAGTTGTACAGCTGGGATTAAGTACCCATGGATATTCGTTGACCCTACTAGTGGTACTAGCTAGCTAGATGTGATCAAAATAATTTTCTAAAATGTAGGAAAATAATTTCTAAAAATTACTCCTTCCAAATTCAAGAATTCTATTTCAGGCAAGCAAAACTAGTTCTGATTTTATATGTTGTTTTATATTTACTGACACTATAATGAGCATGCATTTACACAGGCATGTCCTTGACAGACCTTAGGAAAAGACTATTAAATTGGAGTGTAAAATGAGCAACAATGTGTATGTCCTTTTAAAATCAGAGATCATAAAATAGAGTTTACTTTCCTAAAAAGACAAGAATAATTTCTGGAAACACAGGTACCAGTAGGGGAAACAATCTAGATTAGTAGTTACTAGCATTGGCTGTAGCATCAGCCATACTTGGTAATCCTGTCTGCCATCTAATTACTTCAGTGTGACCTTGGGGGTGTTACTGTAGGCCTCAGTTTTCTCATTTGTTTAATGAAGATGATAATATCTGCCTCATAGAGTTTTTGTGAGAATTTAATGACAACACCTTGTAAATTGCCTTAGTTCCCAGTAGGTTAGGTATTTATTTTCATTATTTTCATTATAACATAGAAAATTTCATGTGAAAATAGTAAAAGGGAAAGATAGCATTAAATCACTTTAACTATTTGATCTCATTGCTCAGGCTTCAAAGGCAATGGTTCAAATTTGATGACATCAGTTGCTTGGCAACTTTTCAAAATGGTAATAATTCCCATCAGCTGTTCCTCTTTGCTGTTCACAGACTCCTTTCCCTTGCTATTCCATCATAGCACATTTCTATGCATAGAACCCTGCTAAAAGGTAGAAACAGTTGGCTGAGTCCCTTTGTGTCCACGAGTGGTCATATTTTATATGAGCAGGAGGAAAACATATTTTTTACAATAATATCACAGAACAGTATTGGTTTGAAGATAGGAATCCAGACATTTTCTGATTTATTGAAAATCCAGAACTGCACAAAAAGCACATGAATAAATGCAAGTTGGTATTTTAGAAATGTTTCTCATAAATGTTATTTGCACACATTGTGCATTAAGGAAAATTAATTTCTATAACATTACACCTGATCATTTTCCACTCAGGTGGCTGGGACACATGAAAACCAAATACCATGTTCCTTTTATCCACATACATAGCAAACAGCTTGAAGGACTTATGGCAGTATGATGAAAGGCCTATGGGCAATGACATCATAAACTGAGTATTATCAGTGTGATGTAAGGATAGCGTCTGTAGATTCCAGGGTTTTTTACCATACTTCAACACTGCCTTTCTCCTTGTTTTACAAATTCATTCAGTCTTTTGGGCAGTTAAATTATAGTAGCATTATTTCAGACATTTCTTAAAGGATGAAATATGCACAATGCATTCACACTTCTTTTATTTCTAAATACAAGCCTGCTCTCTTTCCTGTGTTTTTTAAATAAAAGTAATCTTCCTTGTCAGGTAAAATTTCAGAAATTCTTATACCTTTAGACTTATTTAATAAATTTCATAAGGACTACAAGTTGGTTAGCTTCACAAAATAGTTTTGAGCATCAAACTGATGGTCATAAGGGACCACGTAATTGACGGAAAAGCAGTTTGGCAACATTTTGCTGTAGAACTAGAAAATAGTGTGTTGTGTTCCTAATGTAAAAATTACAGTAATCATCTAGGGAAGGCAGCACTTTCATAATTTGTACAATTTTACTGATGAAAATAGAAGAGCATGACTTGTGAGGTCAGACCTGAATTTGGTATCACAGCTTGGTATTTAATAGCTGATTAACCTTGAGCTTAATTGAAACTTAACCTCCCTATACTTTTGTTTCCTTATTTAAAATGGAATAGCAATACTACTCATAGTGTTTTTATGAGGATTAAATGAGATAACATATGTCAAATACTTGGCACAGTTCTTGCCTCATAGAAAGCGCTCAAGAAATGGTGCCTAGATGGTATATTATTGCTGCTCGTAAATAAAAATGTCCCAGAGATTTTCAAGTGCTGATGGATCAATCAGCACTTCCTCTTCTCCCTTTACTGAAGGGACTCAGTAAAGGACAAAAGGGCTAGAAGAATAACCTCTTGTTTGGTTCCTCTACCAAGACAATAACCATCCATTTAAATTATAGCAATTAAAAGAAATATGAATAGAGCTTTTTGGCTTCTTTTGGTTTGGTTTTGCACACCAAAGTAGAAGGAAGAGTATTCAAATAGTAACACTTCAAACTGCCCTTTTCCAAGTCTTCTTAAGCTCCCCTATAGAAATTATCAGCTTACATGCTGGCCAGAAGGGTCCAGTTACAACCTCTCAGCATCAGAAATCTGAAAACAATTCAGCCCCCAAACCTTTTTAAAGTTTTAGATTAGCTGCTTTTAAAAGAAAAGAAAAAAATAATATGTAAAATAAATAAAATAGTTGGAGACTTTTAAAGGAATGAAACCTAGAGAGAAAAGATCACTCTGAAAGAATTCAAGATATTAGGTAATGGATAAAACAGTAAGATCAAGAAAAAGAACTTTTAAGGAAGTTCCAGAATATTAATATGAGGATAAAATGGAAAGATTAACAGGCCAAATCTACAAAGTTGCTGCAACTATGAGAGGGAAAAAAATACTCTTTACATGAATTAATCAACAAAAAGATATGAACTAGATGAAATAGTGCCCCATTGTAAAAGAATGGGAAGGCCAAGTATAGAGATAGTCTAACTCAGTGATTCTTATCTGGGGTCAATATTTCCCCCAGGAGATGTTTAGCAATTTCTGGGGACATTTGTGGTTGTCACAGTGGTGGGAGCTGGGGAGGGATAGTGGTTACTACTAGCATCTAACTGGTAGAGGCTAAGGATGCTACTAAACATCCTGCAGTGCACAGGACAGCTCCCAACAATAAAAAATGATCTGGCCTGAAATGCCAAGAGTGCCATTGTTGAAAAACTCTGGCTAACTTAAGAAGAATCAATTTACAGATAAATTGAATATAGAAGCAGATATTAAGACTAGAAAATACAAGTCAGAGACCTTGTATGACACAGGGCTGATTGCCTTATTTTTTTTTAATTCGAAGAACCTGGGAAGTTACTGCTATGGAAAGATATACCTACATTTATTCACACTTAACATATTCTCTGGGCAGAAGTAGTATAAGGTTGTGAGTGTCTGGGATTACCTACCCTGTTCTGCAATAGAAAACCTAATCATGCTATCCCCTGGAGCAGGAAGCAATACATTTATTCCTATTGAAATCAGAACACATTTTCCCCTATGGGAAAAAATGTAATAAATAGCAGCTAGGCGAAACTTAAATAGGGTCGTTCATGTTAGCTTTCAAATCACAACATGATTTAAGTAATTTAACATTTTCCTAAGTGTTTTCTTCAGATCGATCACTAGTTCTGAAAGACAATCTGTAAAAGAAAAAAAAAGGTTACGTGGTTAAATAATATTGGGAAGTTTTGCGTATTTTATCCCCCTCTTGGAGATTAATAAATGCACATTAGCATACTAACAGCTTTGAAAGTCTTGTTGAATTTGGGTTAATTTGTTGTTTCCCAAAAGTGTTTGTATATTGAATCAGGTTTTTCTGGGTCACATAATACTTATTAACTTCCCAATGGAGCGAGTGTTTGATGGAATATATTTTGGGAAATACTGAAATAGACTTTTGCAACTCCTTTTAAAGACTAAAATACCAATGATAAAATTTCTTTGTGTTTTAAGTTCCAAATAGCTCACTTACAGATAAGCATTTGAAAAAACCTCTATTCTTAAAGTTGAAGACTGCCCAACAGTTGGCTTGTTGGATATCATCTTCATTCTTCATTTTTATCTTGCAGAAAAGCCAGATGTAAACTATTTTCTAGAGTAAATCTTATTTGTGATAAAAGTCCAAACTAAAGTAGTAAAAACTAACTAGAAAGATTAGTACATGGTGTTCTGTACTCCAAGCTACTTCTGTAATTACTGATATCACTGCAAAACAATTTGCCAGAACTCATGGAAGACATAGATCCCTGGGGATACAAAATGTCAAGTGTAATATTCGGTGTTGTTCAAGAAGAGATGACTAAAAATTATACACTGATTACTTTAATGACTAGAGACATTTGAGCAAATAATTAAAAGAATATATAGCCGTTTAAAACATTCATATGACAACCCGGCATTGTTTTATTAGTAACACATCATGTCAAACCAATTTATTTTTCTTCATTGTTAAGGCACTGGACTATAACCACAAAGTTGCAATCACAGTTTATGCTCTAATCTTCCATTAGTTCTTTGCATAGCCTTAAGAATATTTTGCAATAGCTGCAAGCTGGCAACTTGCAGATGTGTATAGGTGTGTAATTTTTCTCAAACTCTTAAGCGAGAGGACATTGAAACAAAAAAAAGCAGTAATTATACAAGTCATTAAATTATTTTGAAAAAAATTAATTGGATTTTTGTGTAACACAATGGTCTTGAATGATTCCTCACTGATGCAATTTGACATAGTGAAAAGAGCACTGGGATAGGAACTTGAAAGTCTGTATTCATGGACTGACTCCACGGATTTTGTGTGAAATCCTAAGAAATTAACTTTGGTGAGTCTTAAGTTTTTCATCTCTACCTTTCTTACTAGTGACTTGCTAGCTTCACTAACAGATATGATCCCCAAAAGAAAAATAGGTGAAAGGAATTGTAAAGTTATTACAAGATTTCATTTATTTTCAAATGAGAATCTTCGATTGACAATCTTTTTTTTTTTTTTTAATTTTTTAAATTTATTTCAGCATATTATGGGGGTACAGATGTTTCTGTTACATATGTTGCCCTTGCCCCCACCTCCCTCCCTAAGTCCGAGTTTCAAATATGTCCATCATTTGGGTGGTGC
>CAUYSK010054406.1:0-51379 GCA_963575035.1 Avahi laniger
AGCTGCTGCCCTCGGGACACTACTTCAAACCCTTTACTTCCCAAAGTGCCACCAGTTCTAGACGGTGCATAGCAGACTTCACACAAGGGTTAGGAAACACAGTGGATTTTACATCAGAGCTTATTATAGAAAATCACAGCATTGAATGTGAGTTTCTTTCTTAAAAGTTCCTTGGCCTGGCTGGGCGCGGTGGCTCACGCCTGTAATCCTAGCTCTCTGGGAGGCCGAGGCGGGCAGATCGTTCTGAGCTCAGGAGTTCGAGATCAGCCTGAGCAAGAGCGAGACCCCGTCTCTACTAAAAATAGAAAGAAATTAATTGGACAGCTAAAAATACATATAGAAAAAATTAGCCGGGCATGGTGGCACATGCCTGTAGTCCCAGCTACTTGGGAGGCTGAGGCAGAAGGATTGCTTGAGTCCAGGAGTTTGAGGTTGCTGTGAGCTAGGCTGACGCCATGGCACTCGCTCCAGGCAAGAGAGTGAGATTCTGTCTCAAAAAAAAAAAAAAAAAAGTTCCTTGACCAATGTGGCCTTCAAAGAATTCTCTTTGGTTCTTTCTCCCACCTGGGCTCCTGCCTCATCCTGCCACTTAGTCAAGCCCCTCCTCTGCCCGCCCACCCCAAGCTAATATCAGCAAATCGTTGAGCCGTTTCATGTTTGCCTCCCTGTCATCCTGTGCAGCCTGCCCAGACAGCTCTTTCTCCAGGCGAAATGGCCCATCCAGACAGTTTGTCCCCTAAGATGTCCTCTGCCATTAGCTTTTAAATCAAGGTAGGAGGTGGGTTTGAAGACATGTAAAGAGGGTTTCCATGGAGCAAAGTCCTGGAGGAGGGATGAGGGCTGGCATCCAGAGCTCAGACGGAAGGGGTGATTTTCCTTGAACCCTCTCACTGAGGTAGGTGGAAATCGCAGGTAGGCAATAGAAGAAGGGGCAGAGGAAGGAAGACTGTCCCTGCTCTCTTCCTGGAAGGCTGGGAATTAGGCAGGTCCCTTTTCCTCCCAAATCAGCCATTGTGCATAGAGTACGGGTGATAATACCTACCTCATGGGGCTCTCCTGAGGATAATAGACAGTAACATTTATAAAGAAGATGGCACAGTGGCACTAGTAAGTCTCTTCTTGTCTAGGAAGTGACTTCCACTGTCAGGGTGATCTCTCTCATTCTTGTTCTTCCATAACTATCTATGGACCAGCAAAGCCGGGCATGGTAGCTCACGCCTGTAATTCTAGCACTTTGGGAGGTTGAGGCAGGAGGATTGCTTGAGGCCGGGAGTTTGAGACCAGCCTAGGCAACACGGTGAGATACCTTCTCTACAAAAAATTTTGTAGACAATTTTGTAAAAACCAGCCAGGTGTGTTGGTGAGTGCCTGTAGTACCAGCTACTCAGGAGGCTGAAGCAGGAGGATTGCTTGAGCCCAGGAGTTCAAGGCTGCATTGAGCTATGATTGTACCACTGCACTCCAGCCTAGGTGACAGAGTGAGACCCTGACTCAAAAAATAAAAATTAAAAAAAAAAACCACCAGCAACAAGAAGCTATAAACACCTCTCTTGCCTTCCTCTTTTTTCTACATTTCCTCCTGTATTCTCAATTGACTTTATGAACAAAATAAACGTTAATAAATTACAGTTGAAACAGCAATAAATATACCTTTACACTAATATGCTTATAACCAGCTGACTGAATAAACCAGACTGCCCAGAGGGCAGATGAAATCATTTCAGTCTTTCTTCTGTTGCCAGTTCAACTTGCTCTCGGGCCCTCTTCTTCCCCACTCTGGGCTGAAATCTCAGGTGGGACCCCATAGCTTTTCCCATCATTCTCAGACAATAAAAGTCTTCAGGTCATATTCAAACATTAAAGAGACCAGTCCAATGTAATAACGAGATAATCAAAACTGCAAGGTCTCCCCAGGTAAAACTCCACCCATCCCACCCCCGCCCCTAGGCTGACAGTAGGCAAGGGGCCTGGTCAGTTTCTCTATACTTCTCACTCCGCTTCTTCCCCACTCACTAGCTGCTAATTATGGATCTCTGAGGTCCAGCACAGGGGGACAGGCAGAGGAGGATGTAGAGGGAAGGACTTATTTGAGGGGACCCTGTGGCATGGTGGATGTCCACTGCTGACTCTCGGTTTCCTGCAGCTCTGTTGCTGTCTCTTTGGAAAACCTCCTACTGGGCACTTCTAAATCCAGCTCTTTTGTCATAGGCAATTCTTGTCCTCCAACCGGATGCTTAGAATATTCCCCTCGGCCCTGACTTTCAGCAGCCAAAACCCCTCCTCCACCAGGGCAAGTGGGCAACTGTCCTTTGCACATCCTGTCATAGTTTGGCGTACGTGAGCAATAGGAACCCAGCTTCCCAAAGAAGAATCCACAACACAACACTTTCCAGTTCACTCAGTGCAGGGATGAATATGTGACAAAGGTTCTGCTAATCAGAGGCACCACGTGAGGCTCTCATGCTGACCTTAGTCATGCGAGGAAACAGGGAGGTGGACGTCGCTTCCCCGGTGCTGCCACGGGTGACCGCAGGTGCAGCTCAGCCCTGGAGTCAGTGCGCGGTCGGCATCAGGCCAGTCTCTCCGATAAGGTTCTGATAGTTGTTCCTGGAACATCAGACTAAACCTTAGTCCAAAGATTTTATAAGTCACCAACATGCTGTGATAAATCCCTTCTTATTCAGACTGACAGCAATGAAGAACTCTTACCAAGATAGAAGCCTGTCCGCCCCCACAAAAAGGCTGTGGGGCCAGTTCCCTCTGCACATGACTCCAGGCCAGCTTCCTTCCAGGGGCCATAACCAAAGAGTTCACTGTTATCAACACGCAGCTTGCTCAGACACCACCACCTAGCTCCACCCTGCTGTCAAAGAGAAGGTGACTGGCTTGGACTCTGGCCTTCAGACTCTTCTCATAAGAGGACATCATTCCCCATCCCTCCAAACTCTAGGAGACTCTTACCCATCTCTGCAAACAGCTCTCCAAAAGCCCTCCTCCCTCAGCTCAAGGTGAAGAAACACACTCCCTTCCCCATCCCATGCGATGGGCACAGAAATGCCCACTGCCCCCACGATGCACTCCAAGAAATTCTCATTCTCCACTGGACTCCTGACCTCTTTCTTCTCTGCTTCTACAGCTCTGGCATGGCTGATGAGCTACAGCTGGTAGAAGAAGCTTTGCAATTTCATAGCATGTTCTGCACGAATAGTCTAGCTCTTTGCTTCGGATGAGGCTGTATTCGGTACCCATTGTACTGTTCTCGGCTTTTGGGGCTTCGGGGGAAAAAAAAAACTCTATGATAAAGAGAGTCCCTTTTTAAACATCCTATTTAAAATAAGCAGGCATCATGAACTGAATTTTTCAAAATAAAACCATACCAAAATTAGCATTCAGTTCAAGATTCCAAATTTTCATCAAGTTCTCACTCAATAAAATGAACCAATCCGACATTTCCTGTTTGTGCTATCAGCACTGAAGACACACATCTACTCTCGCTGACAGGAGCTAAGAGATTGACTCACGTGAAGGCATCGTGGGCCACACTGAGCTGACAGGCTGTCAGACCAGTGAATGGGCAGGCATGATGTCAGAAGACTTTTCTGTCATTGCTGCCTGCAGCTTGTCCTCGTTGTATGGAAAGCCAGGCTGCTCTGAACAACCGGGGAACCAAAGAATTTACTTGTTCTTGACCTGTATGTGACCAAGTCTCCCCGGGAGCTCTGACCTGAGGAGAGTAGGTTCACACACTATTTCTACCGTTTTGTTTCCAGCCTGCTTTTGCAGAACTCTTAGCTTCTTCCGTCTTCAAAATCCTCCCAACAGTTTCCGGTAGTCCCCTGGAGCTATCCGGTGATACTCATGAGACTGTGTTCTCAGCTCCCCTGGGCCTATGCCATTTTTTTTCCTCTGTAGCCCTGGATTCTTAGAAAGAACCACAGCAGAAGCACCTCACACCCAGAAATGTGCCCCAAACAGATTGCAAAGGTGTGATCGACCCGCACAAGTTTCCATAAAGCCACTGCATGACTGACCTCCTGACATCGTGGGTGCCACTACCACCTGAGGCTGTTGACACCCTCGTCACAAACTGCCAAAGCTGCCCAAACCGGCCCAAAGTGGCACCAAAGCCACTCCACCGTCTCTGTCACTAGGGAGAATCTTCTATCCCTCCCGGAGTGGATGCTGCTCTGCAGGTCCCAATGCCAGTGTGACTTGGGTCCCAGGGTCTCATGTAGATTCTAGAGAAACTGTTCTCCATTAAGACTTGAGGTGTCCTCACGGCTGAACTGGAAGGAAATCTGAGGGACAGGCCGTGGGAGACAGGCTGCTAGACTCTGAGCCCTGAGGCACCCACCGTGGAGCACGTGTGGGGCCTGCATTGTCTTCCCTGAGGAAGGTTCTGCCCTAAAAGGTGCCAGGGGAATGTACAAGCCCAGGCCTAGGTAAACTCTATGGCAAAAATGGCTTAGATTCTCAGAAACCTGATTTCCCACAGATTAAAAGTCACAACCATTTTCCAGAGGAACAGTCATATAGACTGACCGACAAAATTGACCGCTGAACTTGCAGCACCCACTAAATGTGTTGGGAAGGCTTTCCAGGTATTCAAAGGGAACTGAGTGCTGTGACATCGATCTCTGGTCACTGCAGCCATATCAGCACTGGCGGTGCCCCAAACCCAGTGATGCTGTGACTCTTGTAGACTCCTGGCGGTACTGCCTTGCTGGACTTAGGTAACACAGGAAAATTCCCTGGATTGCAAGGCAAAGTCTCACTCTCTTCCCTCACTCTGAGCTGGGCTGCTGGAGTTGGCGCAGGAGTGATGTGGGCAGTCCCTTGTGGTCACCAGCACCAGGTCACACCTGAAGTAGGCCCAGCCTCACCCAAAGCCAGTGGTGACTGTTCCCTGGCTACCTCTGATGTTTATTCAAAGCCCAAGGACTCTTTAGTCAGCAGGTGGTGAATCCTGCCAGGGCTGGGCCCTTCCCTTCAAGGCAGCATGTTTCCTTCTGGCCCAGGTGGGTCCAGAAATGCTGTCCAGGAACTGAGGCCTGGACTCAGGGGCTTCCGGAGTCTGCTTGGTACTTTATTTTACTGTGGCTGAGCTGGTATCCCAGTTGCAAAACAAAGTCCTCTGAGCTCTTGCTTTCCTTTCCCCAAGTGGGAGAAAACTCTCTCTGAGCTCTGCTGCCTGGAGTTGGGGTGGGGGCTGTTTGTGACATAGGCACTGGCTTGCCTGCCATCGCTGGTGTCTTCCTGGGTTATGTGCATGCCAAATCCCCTGGCTCCAAGCCAGCACAGCCATAGGAATTCCCCAAGGACTGCAGCCCTTGTGGCCCGACTGCCTTAGGAATTTAGTCCGGGCCCTAGGCCACTTGTCAGCGGGTGGTGGGGCTAACGGGAACTCAGGCTTAAAGGCAGAGGATTTCATTCTGGCCAGGCTGGTCTAAATGCTCCCTCCACGGCACCAGCAGAATTCTGCCCTGTGCTGTGCTCCCCTGTGCCAGGACGGTCCTGAGTTCCAATGTGAAGTCCCACGATCCCTTCACTCTGCCTCCCCCGGACACACAGGTTGAGTCTCCACTCAGGGTGCTGGCGAGGCACTGCCAGCAGATGTGGGGGGGGGGCCACAGGCAATGCAACGTTGTCTTTTCTGCCCCTCCAAAGCCTCTTTCCTTGATATAATGTTAAAACCAAGTAGTATGATCGCTCGCCTGACTTTTGGTTCTTCTGAAGGTGCTTGCTTGCGTGGATATTTGTTGAATTTGATGTTCCTGCAAAGGGACGATCGCTGGAGGTTTCTATTTGGCCATCTTGCTCGACACCCCCAACAATGTCCCCACTAACTATCAATTGAGTCAGGAGAGTCGATACCTTTAAGTGAAGGACTGTCAACACTGCTCTGTAGAACACAGCGGTCTTCCATCTGGAGAGAACCCTCAAGGAAAGCCCGTCCTCAGTGCTCCCAGCCCGTGTGGTTGCCCCCACTCCCCACCCTCTGAACACCTTCCATGACCACGGACACAGAGCCCTGCAGCCCAAGCATCCTGCCCTGGTTTTTCTGGCCCCACATACCTCACTTTACCACCTCCTGGAACCTCAGATTCTAACAATCTTCCTCAATTTCATGTGAACTATCACTGTATCTAACAAGACCAAGCCCCTCCACATTACATGTTATGTAACATGTACTATGACATGTTACAGCCCATGCTGGCCAAGTTGGGGAAAGACAATGCAATTCAACGTTGCACACGTGTGCTGACCCACCTTCTAGGTGACAAGCATTAGGACAACACAGATCAATGAGATTGACTTCATGGCGTTTACCATTCTGATAAGGCAGTGCAGCATAAAGGGTTAAGGGAACAGACTGGGCGAAAGCTGGGCTCCTCTGCTAATTAACTTGGTAGCCCTTGGACAAATGCATTACCTTCCCTGTATGTTAGCTCATCCTTAAACTGGGGTCGTGAAGAGTATCTAACTTTTGGAATTGCTGTGAAGAAGTAACAAGTCAATACACGTAAAACATTCAGAAAAGTGCCTAACATTATTAGCACTTATAATAATTACTGGTGGAGATGTGGACATAACTTCCTGTTACATAATGAAATAAATTATTTAGCAATACAGTAAGACACAAACAACTATACACAAATATACACGCACATAACACGCACACATACGGCTTTGAGCCAGAGCTTTGTCCATCACTAAGGTTCAAATACACATCCATTCAAATGTATGTTCTGATTGCCCCCACAACATACCAGATACTGCACTAAAGACAGAGTGACAGAGTGATACAAAGGCCTCATAAAGACTCAAGCCAGCTCTTAAAATATGGTCTGTTGTTTTGTTTTGTTTTGTTTTGTTGAGACAGAGTCTCACTCTGTCAGCTAGGCTGGAGTGCAGTGACATCATTGTAACTCACTGCAACTACAAACACCTGGGCTCAAGCAACCCTCCTGCCCCAGCCTCCCGAGTAGATGGCCTACAGGTGCGCACCACCGTGCCAGACTAATTTTTCTATTTTTTGTAGAGACAGGGTCTCACTCTTGCTTAGGTTGGTTTCAAACTCCTAAGCTCAAGTGACCTCAGCCTCCCAGAGTGCTAGGATTACAGGTGTGAGCAACTGTGCCCGGCCAACACTGCCTGTTTAGTCAGTGGTTAGGTTTAAAGAATTAGAGACGTCATAGGTCTACCAGATGTTTATGTGAACAACTAAGGAAACTTTTTGGAAAAAAAGTTTATTCTTCAGCATTAGTCATTCACCAGGTAGGGCACAGGTCACTGGCCAATCCACAGTTTGGTGGGTGGAATCCTGTGGTACAAAACATAACTGCTGCCTCCTCCCTAGGGCTGTAGGCGTGGGAGAGTGGGTAGACTGGGCCCAGGTGTTGACATTGTTTAATACCAGCTGGCAGGTGTGAAAGATCAGTTAGGATTGGAGGGAAGTGTGGCAGAGGCCACAGGAAACAGAGTGGTCACTCATGCCAGTCCAAATACAAGAGAATAGATGGAGTACTTGATTGGTCCATTTTTGTTATACTGAGTCTTCTGACCTCTTTATGTCCTTTAATTTCTTTGTTGCTTAAGTTCATTCACATATTTCACCCTGAGAGAAAGCCAAAATAACACTCATAACCTTACTCATTGCCCAAAATTTCCTTCCGTACTCCCAACTCCCAAGAAAAAGATATTCCTTTGTATGACTTCCCCATTTCTGTCTGCATCACTACTACACTCTCATCACCCACTCTTGCAAACCTGAGGCTCTTTTTGACACCGCCCCCTTTCTTGTGATTAGGTCAGTTGTCAGCCCTTTGGAAGACAGTGCACAGTAGTCAAAAGAGTGTGGCTTTTGAGGTCATCCAGATCTGGATGAAGTCCAGCTCTGTCATTCACTAAACATGTGACCTGTAACAGGTTATTGCATTGATCGAGTCTCAGTTTTGTGACCTGGAAAATAAGACTGCTAACACCTGTCTTGTATCAACATGGATTCAATGAAACAGTGTAAGAAAAGCCCACAGCACACGGCTTTACACAGTGAACTCCCAGTAACCAGAAGCTCTTGCTTTTTTCTACCTCTGACAGCTATTTCACATCCATTGGCTCATCTTGTTTTCTCTGACACACCTTACAGTGACAATAATAACCTCCTTGTCTCCCAGTGTTTCCCTCCCCACCCACTACATTCCCAGCTGTTCTTCCTAAGAACAATTCCAATCTCTTCACTGCCCAGATTGGAAATCTTTAATGACTCCTCCAGTGCTCACCCCATGAATGAAGTTCAGACTCTTCAGCTTGGCGTTTAAATGTATTAGATCTGCTCTGCTGCTCCTTCCCTATGGAAGTCTCTGAACTACCCAAACAGGATGGTCACCACTTGCCCCCAAAACTTTCCATGCCTGTGCTCTTCTTTACACTGTTCTCCCTGCCCAGAATGCACTATTCTCCTCCTTCCCTTCTGTACGCATTCTAACCACCCTTCGATGCTCAATTTTATTTCACTTCACCCATGATGCCTTTCTGAATCACCAGTCAAAATTAACTTTCTTTCTGAATTTCCATAGAACATTTGAACTCCTCTCCCTTTCTCTCTCTCTCACCTTCTTTTTTCCCTCTCTAAGATAATTATCACACAAGAGGTATAGGTCACCTTCTGTATTACAGCGGCATTATCAGTGTAACAGCTTCAACTCTTTCGAGATACAAAGCAGAGAGTAAATAAATATATCCAAGTACTAGACATAGCATGAGGCCTTAAAATGCCTAGGAGTTACGTGAGTCTTTTTCTTCCTAGTTTATAGATAAAATGTCATGTTTTAGATCATAAGACCCCACCATCGTGACTACAAATAAGTGAATAGGGCTCTGTGCCTGAGATAAAGGCATCCGTTTAGAGGCAGGTTCTCCTTCTAGGAAAGTCTGAATGTGAGCCACGTCAAAAGAGAGTTGTTGGAAGCACTGGCATTTGAGAGAAGCTGAGAAGCCAGGAGAGATGCCAGTAATCAGACACTCAGAAGCTGTGTCAGTAAGAACCACAAGCCTGAGCAGCAAGTAGAGAACAAAGGGTCAGCAGGAGTAATAGATGCAGACTCAGTCCACGAAAAGCAACAAAGAGGAACGCAGTGTCACCAGAGACCAGCAACTGAGCCTGCTGCCGAGACTTGGAGCGGTGTGATGTTCCCTTCCTGATTTCCACTGCGCTGGATTTTCTATGAATGTTGACTTTCTGCGCTTTTTTTAATAGCTAAATCCCCTTACAGGAAACTCCCATCACCTTGGGCAAACAAGTCTTTGTTCTGAACAGTCTAGAAGAGCCTCCCATAGCGCACCAGACGAAATAGTTCACTCTGCGCCTCTGTTCTCCCTTTGGAGATAGTGCCTTCCATACTGCCCAGACAGTAATATCACGTTAAATTTCTACAACCTGTTTGCCTTCACCCTAACCTTGACATTTTATTGTTTAATACCATATTGTTTGAAAATTCAAGACCATTATTCCAACTTTATAGATGAGATAGTTGAGGCATGGACAGTTTGAGGCCAGACAAGGGTACCTTGGTTCAGCAGCAAGAATGTAAATTAGAATTCCTGAGATGCCCCAGTTATCCTCTGTAAGTCTCTGTGTGATTAGACCAAGATGAATGGACATAAATTAAAAAGAAGAAGAAGAAGAAAAGGAAAAAACCATCTACCGTCTTCAAAAGTGAGTAGTCACTGAAGCAGCAATTTAACGAAATGATTGGCTTCCTCCTGGGAGTCCCTTCAAGAGCTAAAGAAAATGATAGATTCCAAACACTTACCTGAAGCAAGCACCAAGCTGGGAGGGCACAGCAAAGATTTCATCTGATAATATAAGGGCTCTGAAGCCAGTTAGCTGTCCTCCTTTTTCACCTCTGAATTTTACTTCATCAACAAATGTTCCCCCTCCAAATGCTCCTCTGTGAGCTGTCAATAACTTGACAGCCAAATAGGCAGAGACAAGTTTGTGCCCAAATAATGGAAAGGCCAGAATGGAACCATTTGACAGAAGAGATTTTATCCTCAAAAAAATCATGAAAAATCAGTCTTGTCATACCCATTTTAGAGAAGAGTAAACTGAGTCTCAATGACACTAAATGAGTTGTTCATGACCCCAAGAAGTATAAGATCAGAGCCTCAAATCCACTTGGTCTAACTCCTTATGTCACATTTTGTCCACTGCTGTGTGATACTGCCTTTTTACAACCTGCTATTTGGAGAAAGCTGGTTGTTGCCTACATTTTAGTTTTCAGCCAGACATTTGAACTCTGTAAACAACAGTCTTGACTAAAATTTTTCTAAAGAAAAAAATAATTATTCAGAGTTCACATAGGCATCATGATATATTGAGCTTACTATAGTAATTTAAGCATTAATGAAGTAGCATTCAAATAAGAAAAAAGCAGTGAACATTAGCCTTCAAATAAATGTTATATCGTAGGCCCAAAAGCAAAAACTACACACAAGAACCTCAAGTTGCCTGGGGCAAGCATCCATTTTTTTGTTTTTGTCTCGTATGTCCCCCTTTTTCTTTTTAAGTAATAAAATCACTTTTCATGACAGAAACACATTCCGTTGTTGACCTAGAGCCTCCTGGCCTGGCCAATCAAATTATTCCCTTCTCTTAGACACATGATTGGTTCAGGCATAAAGTTTGATCCAAGTAAGACCAATCAGAATTGTCTCTGAAATTTGTTATGTGGACACACTTACGGATTATTAGCCAGAAGCATGCAAACTCTAACCTTGCAGCAGCCACATATTCAGGGCACACAGAGCCCATTTAAGGATAAAAGAGATTATTAGAGATAAGCAGAGTCAAGAGATCAGGAGAAAAATAGAGCCCTGTCTTGCTCCCTAGATTAAGCCACATCTGATGTTAGCCCTGTCTTTGGATTGTCCAATAACAAAAGCCAATGTTAATCCCATTAAGTTGAATTTTGGTTACAGACAACCAAAAGCGTCCTACCAAATAGAATACCAAATCCAGTATTTCTACACAAGCTGGTGAGTGATTTAAATGTTTCTGGCAGGCAAGAGAGTAACAATAAGAGGTGTGGGTATTGGATGTTCAAATAGGGTGGAGTCTGAAGTCAATTCACCCATGTGATACAGAGATCGTACGAGAAAGATGAAGTGAGGAAAACAATGATAACTGGATAAATATTTTAAATTAACATTTATTGGGATTTTGAGGTGATAAATAAAAAACATATTTCTTGCAATAAATTTAGAAAATATAGAGAAACATAAGGAGAGAGTAAAATATCCTGAAGTAAGCACCATCAGAATTTCGATATACATATGAATTAATAGGATATAATAGGGCCGGGCAAATTTTACTGTAAAGGTCCAGAGAGTAAACATTTCAGGTTTTGTGAGCCATATGCTCTCTATGGCAACCTGTCATTGCAGGGAGAAAGAAGCCACAGACAATATAAAAAGGAATGGGTGTGGTTGTGTTCCAATAAAACTTTATTTACAAAAACAGATGGTGGGCCAGATTTGGCTGTAGTTTACTGACCTCTGAGATATAGAATTAGCTGCTCTAACAGAAAATCAAAAAGATGGTGACATAAATAAAGAAGAAGTGCCCCTCTAAGGAACAGATTCGGCATAAATATAGTCACTCATCACTTAATCATGGGGATACGTTCTGAGAAATGTGTCATTAGGTAATTTTGTTGTTATGCAAACATCATGGAGTGTACTTACATCAACTTGGATGGTATAGACTACTACACACCTGGGCCATATGCTACAGCTGATTGCTCCTGACTATAAACCTGTACAGCATGTTACTGTTCTTTATACTGTAGGCAATTGGAACACAATTGAAAGTATTTGTTTATCTAAATGTAAAAAAGGTACAGTAAACATATGGTATAAAAGATAAAAAATGGCACACTTCAGCCTGAGCAAGAGTGAGACCCCATCTCTACTAAAAATAGAAAAATTAGCTGGGTATCATCCAATCACCTGTAGTCCCAGCTATGCGGGAGGCTGAGGCAGGAGGATGACTTGAGCCCAGGAGTTTTGAGGTTACAGTGAGCTACAATGACACCATTGCACCCATGACACCACTGTACTCTACCCAGGGCAACAGAGAGACTGTCTCCAAAAAAATAAAATAAAATAAAATGGAACATTTGTATACCACGAGTTAAGCTTGCAGGACTGGAAGTTGCTCTGGTGAGTGAAGGTGAAGCCTAGGGCATTACCATACAGCGCTATAGACTTTATAAACACCGTACGCTTAGGCTACTTTAAACTTATAAAAAAATCTTTCTTTCTTCAATAATATTAGCTTACTATAATTTTTATTATTAAACTTTTTTTAAACTTTCTGACTCTTTTGTAATAACACTTAGCTTAAAACACATTGTACAGCTGTATAAAAACATTTTCTTTTTTTATATATGCATTCTACACGCTTTTTTATTTTTAATTTTTTTTAACTTTTTAAATTTTTTTGTTAAACACTAAGACACACACATATTAGCCTAGGCCTACACCGGGTCAGGATCATCATTATCACCGTTTTCCAGATAATGTCTTCCCCCGAATGTTTTCGGGGCAATGACAGGCATGGTGTTGTCTCCCATCATAACAACGCCTTCTTCTGGAACACCTCCTGAAGGACCTGTCCGAGGCTGCTTTATAGTTAACTTTTTTATATATAAGTGAAGGCGTACACTCTAAAAGAATGTTAAAAAGTGAAGTGTAGAAGATACGAAACCAGTGATATAGTCGTTTATTATCATTGCCAAGTATTATGTACTGTACACAATTGTATGTGCTAGACTTTTATATAACTGGCAGCACATTAGGTATTTTTTCAGCAGCATCGCCACAAACATGCGAGTAATGCATTGCGCTATGACATTAAGACAGCTGCAGTGTCACTAGACAACAGGCATTTTTCAGCTCCATCATAATCTTACGGGGCCACCATCCTATACGCAGTTCAGCATTGACCAAAACATCCTCACGTGGCACATGACTGTAGTTCAAGATCTCTATGGCAACTGCATTTCGTCGGGACCCAGACTTTTGTCTGTCTCGCTCTGCCACCCCTAAGGTGTCCTCAGGCATGCGTGTGAGATGGCTTACTCCCATGGTCCGTGATCCAGCCGGCTGGAAAGGAGAAGGAAAAAAGGCAAAAGAAAGATACATCCCTTCCCTTTAAGGGGCCAATCAGGAGTTGCAGTCATTCCTCTCCCCCACATTCCACTGGCCAGAACTTAGTCATGTGACCACACCTAGCTGCAAGGACAGCTGGGAAATGTAGTCTGTATTCTGAGCAGATGCGGGTAGCTGCTGAAGGCGATGGAGCCCCACATAGGGCACCCTGGGATCCAGACAGCAAAGCTCCCCTCCCCACCACACACGCTTTTATAGGAAGAGGATGGAGCCAGCCTCGGAACACAAAGGCTGATTTTTCTACACTCCTCATTCAGGAATGTTTGTATGTACCCTATAACCTCTGAGTTAAATGCTGCTTAAACTTTCCTTGAAGGACAGGTTTAGCATGTGACTGCTTTAAAGAGAGAAGCCAAAGGTGTGTCTGAAACAGGGAGAAAAATATCTTCTTCTCTTTAGTTACGAGCAGGCACCCTCATTGTGGATTATAGGGTGATTGAGGATCGTACCCCTGAAAACAACCCAGCTAGAGGTTCAACATAGCAAAACCCCACGTGCTCTCTCCCAGTGCGTGGTTGGGTTGGAGACACACCCCTACTCTATGGTGCATCTGTCGCACACGGTATGTATGTATATAGATAGATCTCTGCCTGTGTGCCCCAATCTTACTTCTAAATTTTATTTATTTATTTAATTTTTTAAAGAGCTGAGATCTGGCTCTGTTGCCCAGGCTGGAGTGCAGGGGCATGATCATATCTCACTATAGCCTTGAACTCTTAGGCTCAACTGATCTGCCTCAGCCTCCTGAGTAGCTGGAACTACAGGCTTGCACAACCAGGCCTGGCTAGTTTTTCTTATTTTTGTAGAGATGGGGTCTTGCTATGTTGCCCAGACTGGTCTTGAACTCCTGGCCTCAAGGGATCCTCTCACCTCAGCCTCCTGAGTCACTGGGATTACAGATATGAGCCACTGCACCTGGCACTTCTAGATTTTAAAGCTCTTAAGAATTGCCTTTTTTTCCCCTAATACATCTTTGGATTCCTAAAGGATCAAGCACCAGAGTTTCCAGATGTGTTTCATTCCTTGAATGGACAAGATCATCTAATCGGCACTTTTTTTAGAAACATCTATTAAGTCCCTATTTAGTGCCAGGCACTAGGCAATTGGGATACAAAGATGAAAATTCACAGGCCCTGCCTTTTATAAAGGCTTTTAGTCTGGGAGAGAGACAGACCTGCAGAGGACATCTGTTGGGTTTTGGCCTCCAACCCCCAACCCCAACTTCCTCCTAGCCTATTACTCCCCCTTTTGGGGAATCCCCCATGGTGTACTTTGGATGGGCAGTCTGAGTCAGTCTCCCACTACAGAAGCCAAAGGAGCAGACACTCCTCTCCTCTTCTCTTTTCCATTCCTGATACAGCGCAGGTGGGCACATGACTAGGCTCAACCAATCAGATGCTCTCCCAGAACATGGACTCTTGATAGTGTTGTGAGAATCTTGGGTATGGCTATAGGTTATGGTCATGATGATGTTGCTGGCAGGTCAAACTGCTACCCAGCCCTCTGGTTCCTGCTCATTTTCCAGCCCTGTTCTGCAATCTTTCTTTGATTTTGAGAACCTCTAATATCATTCCAATACATTTATTTTATTTCCCCTAAGATGGCCAGAATCAGTTTCTGTGGTCAATGACCAAATTTCTTTATCTATTTAGGTGCTTTTGAATGCAAAGCTAAGAAACCTACCTAAGTCATATCAAATAAGTAGAGAGTTTATTGTAGGAACACAGAGAGCAACACGGGAAGTGGAAATGCCTACGAATTTAAGGCCAGATACCATTGTGGGAGAGTCTCCATGAACTTCACCGGCTGAGCTTAAAGGATAGCTTGTTTTGCCTTAAAGGGGAACTCTATCCCAGACAAACAGGGGCAGGTGGTCCCCCGGGACTTGAGGAAATCTTCACCTGACTGCACAGGTCACTCTGAAGCTGAGATGGCACTTCAGAATTTCAACCAGTCATTGGATACGGGCTGCCCTGAGAAGGGTGCATGATCTTGGGTAGGGTGAGTTTCTTCCATAGAGACAATTCCCAAAGAGAGCTGACAACTGAGGACTGCCTGCTGGCAGCACTCCCAGCATCAGCGAGAATAAATTCATCATTCCTGAAGGGGGATCTGGGCAGCACATCACAGCATCTACTTCATCAGGTCTTTCTGCATTTCGTGACCTTTCAGCTTCAGTTCCTACTGCTCACTGCTGGAGTCTTTCCCAATTTAAATCACTGACAGTGAGAATCTGATCTGACCTAGCCCACAACACAGGTCAGTAACCATCTGGAGACTGGTCCACTCGGCTGTGGTCGGGAGGCAGGAGCATATGGTAGAAACACACAGTCCCCGACTCACCGTTTGATGGTGTCTGTGGCCAGAGCTGGAGGAAATCCTGTTGCTGGGCATCCTAAATGGCATGTCTTGCTCATATACCAATAACAATTACAATGTGCTACGGTGGATGGGGTGTGTGTGTGTGTATAGCTCATGGCTGTATAAAACACCTATGCCTGCCTAGTCAAGCCCAGAAAGTTCCTCACAGACTTGAGCTAGGACTTGAAGGATGAGCTAGGAGTAGAGTTTTGTCCAGCAAGTAGATAGAGTAAGACATTCCAAGCCGAGGGAACCACACGTGCACAGAAGCATGAGGGAAAGTGTAGTGGCTCTAGAGGGGTTGGCCTGCTGGCCACCCATGGACTCACTCACCCAGTGCCTGGGAGGCATCTTTGGCAGCTGCGCCGAGGGAACGTGCCATCCACTGAATCAGCCGGGGCACTCCCTGTTCCCACCTTTCATGAGCTGGTGCCAGCGGGTTCTCCGGGCCAAGTCACGCCCCACCCTGATCCCGTTTGACTTGTGTGCTCTGCCAGCATCCCTGCAGGGGGTGGCGTAGCCTGGGGTTCCTGTTGCCTTTCAGATAATAGCAGCAGCCAGGTCAATGCAAATACTGGTCCCTCCTCAGACAGGTGAGGCTCCCACTGACGTCAGCTGGGCCCCAGAAGGGGGAGGCAGGTGGATTCAGTTGCCAGTTTGGCTCCCGAAGGCAGCTCTGCTGTTCCTATTTCCTGTGCTAAGAATGGAAGGATTCCCAGGAGAGATGCGGAGGTTCTTGCCTATGGCTTCCAGAGGCGTTGAAGTTTGCTGACTTTTAAAGCACCACAAGAGTACAACAATGAATAAGACATCTACAAGGAAAAAGATATCACCGTCAGTGAGTTTGAAAGATAAGAATGGAGAACATTTATTGAGCACCTAGTATGTGCCAAGCAGTAGTTCACATGAATCAGATTATACAGTCATCAAAGAAACCCTGTAAGATAGGCCTCTTATTATCTCTATTTGACACATGATGAAACAGAGGCACAGATGTGATGACATACCTCTGCTTGAAATCACACGCTTTGAGCTCAGGTGGTGCCCTCCTTCTCAATCACCATGCAGTATTGTATACACTATGCTGTATACAGCATATAATACATTATACTGCATTAGCCTATGTTTCAATGGTTTAACCGGCATCTTACGAGATGATGTCTGAAGATGCTCGACAATTCATGACACAAAGTGCTTTCAGATACATTGTCGCAATTCATCTTCCCATTAGTCCAATTAAGGAGTTGAGGCAAATGTCGTCATTCTCATTTTACAGATGAGGAAATGAAGGCTCAGAGAAGATAAATAAATTAACATCAGTAAGTGTCCAGTTTGGAATTTCAAATAGGTGTTTTGTTTCCAATTCCAGTGATTTTTTTTCTCATTCTACCCTATTGCGAATCATTTCAAAAGAGCCTAACAGAGTCTGTATCCAAAAATATGTCCTTGAATATATGTACCCTAAAATTACTTCGAAGTGACTACATATTGATGTTGTGCTTCTATTTAATATAGTGGATATTTTCTAAAGCATAAACATTCAGTAAAATGAAAGTAAAGTTGGTGGGGAAAGAGCTTGAGCTGCAGGTCAGGACTCCTGGTTCCATTACGTGTGTCAAATAATCTCAACTAAGTAACTTACTTTTCGGGACCTCATTTCTCTCATCTGAAAAATCAAGAGGTTCGGTTCTTATGAACTTACTGTCCCTATGACTTTTAAATTGTAGATATGATGATGATATTCTAAGACTGGGTTGCCTAGCAATACCTAAATCAGTGCAGTCTCCGGGTGGAGGCCTTCAGCAACCAGCATCTGTGTAATGGCAGCCTGACCCATTCATTCACAGGTGTTCCCTACCTGGTCTCCGAACGGTGGCCTCAACATGGTCTATCTGGGATGGAGCTGGGCATCACCTGAATGTGTTTTTTTTTTTCCTGAGGGGGGGGTCTTCTTTTATATCGGAGGCAGAGGAATTATTTTTAAAGAATTAAAACACATCTATAGGTTGTACACACCAAAATATATACACCTACACCTTCTGGACAGGTAAGTTAGACCCCCACCTAGCTCACCTCAATAGATATCCGAGGAATTGTGTGCTTACTGCCCACCCTTCTTCCAAGGGAGGGTTAAATCTTCCAACTATGAGTTTTGGAGCCAAAGTCTCTGTCTTGGTCCATTTTTGTGTCATTCTCCCACTTGGACTCCCAACTTGTCCACTTGCGTTTGTTGATGTCTTCTGTTGGTAGTGACGTCTCTAGAAGCATGCCGGCTGAAGCTGCTCCTCCTCAGGTCTCCCCCGCCTGGACTCACTCTTGCTTTTTTCAAGCTTAACGTTCTCTGCTGGAACAGCAGCATCAGCAAGTCCTGCTGCCATTCCTGTTCTTTTTCTCACTCACTCTCTCTCTGTATTTCCACATTCAGAACCCATCACACTCCCACAATGCACCAGTGTTTCAGAAACATCAATGGACTCCCCGCCACCACTGTTAGGGTTGATATTATTATGTTGCTTTCTATCTCATCACCTGAAAATGCTCTGATATGAAACCAGGTTTTCAAAAATCCTTAGGTTTACAGTTCTCACATGATTTACAAAACCAAAACAATCTTGCAAATGAAGTGCAGACAAGACTACAAAATCCTTATTAATGTAACACGGCCAACGATGCTGTTGTAAATTGCTAAAATTAAATTTCGGCACCAAATGTGTCTGTGATATGGGCCACCGGGCCGCCACAGTGCGGGACCTTTTGAGTTTGGCCTGCCTGTGCCATCGTGTGCCGTGCAAGGACTCGATTCTCCCACCCTCTTCTGCCACCCAAGCTACTGCCAAGTCTTCGTTTGTGCAAGACTCCAACTGGCCTTTCTTTGCTTATCGTAAACACGTCATTTACATACTAACGCTCCCTCTGTTCTTGTCTCATTAGCCTGCAATAATTTAGATTTAACGCCACGCGATAAAGACACAAGCACAGGCAGGGAAAGCCTGTGGTACCAGTAGGTTTAGGTTATAAGGTGGTTGAATGTTTTTCGAACTCGGTCCTATGCCAAAAGTGGATCATGAGATGAATTTAGTAGGTTGTTATAGGGCTTTTTAAAAAAAAGTTATAGAAGAGAAAATATCAAATAACATATGGTATCAGAATAAGTATTATATTCAGAAAACTGTTTCATACACACACACACACACACACACACACACGACCAATCCAAATAGATGCTGGTATTACCTCTGGGGCAGGGCCCTGAAAGCCACCTACTGGAGCAGGCTGAATAATGACCCCAAAGATATCAAATACTAATCCCCGGAACCTGTAAATGTTACTCGAAGGAAAAAGGGTCTCTGCAGATGTGATTAAATCAAGGATCTCGAGAGGGGTGGATTATCCTGGATCATCCATGTGGCCCTAAATGCAATCACATATCACATGTTCTGTTTTTGTTTTTGTTTTTTTTGGAGATAAGCGTCTCACTCTGTTGCCCCAGCTAGAGTGTATTGATGTCATCATAGCTCACAGCAACCTCAAACTCAAGCAATCCTACTGCCTCAGCCTCCCAAGTAGCTAGGACTACAAGCTCGTGCCACCACGCCTGGTTAATTTTAGTATTTTCTGTAGAAATGGGATCTTGTTCTTGCTCAGGCTGGTCTCGAACTCCTGAGCTCCAGTGATCCTCCCTCCTCAGCCTCCCAGAGTGCTGGCGTGAGCCACCGCCTGGCCAATCGCACGTTCTTATAAGAGCAAGGCAGAAGGAGATTTGACAAGAACAGAATCGTGGCCCCATTGACGCCTTGGTTTGGGCTCAGTGAAAATGACTTCAGACTTGTGGCCTCCAGAACTACGAGAAAATGAATTCTGTTGTTGTGAACCACTGGGTTTGTGGTTGTTTCAGCAGCTACAGGAAACTGACACAACTGACACGGCCCCCTTCCCCCTCGGCTGCACTGGTGGTTGTATTCTGGGGCGGCCGGGGACAATCCCAGGGGAGGCGCCCAGACTACCAGGGGGTGGGGCTGTGACACTTGGGCTTAGAGCTGTTTCCCGATTGGCTTGGAGCGTTTCAGTATTTTCACAGCTGGCACGGCTGCACCGGTCTAGACTGGCAGCCCGTCGGTTCTATTTGTACACGAATATCAGCTTGTGGAAACTGGGTCACCGTGTGTGACGAATTCCTTCTGTGGTGGCTGCCAAAAAAAAAGAGAAACATTTGAAGGTCATGAATTCAGATGACCCAGTCTATGCCTAGAACTACTTTTTTTCAATGCACACGGGAGTTTAGATAAAAATAAATACATAAATAAATAAAAATTTAAAAGTTTTTTAAAAATGGAACTAATTTTCTTTTAGGTCATCATCCACATGAAAACACAAAATTTTAATATTCTCACAGCGAATCTGTGGACTCCAAGATTCATCTACGGGCACTCGAGGACCCTTGGTCCCCACTTTGAGAAACTCTGTGAAAAAGAAAAACACCTGCCTGTAGCACCAGCTGAGTGTTACTCTTCCTTACATCTCTTGCACGTGGAGCCGAATTCGTGTGGGCTCGGCCACTCCCGGCCACTCACAGCTGTGCCACCTGCTCTTTCTTCCAGAACTGCTCTTGCCCCCTGCTCCTCACAGGGCGCTCCCTGCCCGAGAGCAGTTCCAGGCTTCCGGGAGACTCCACTGTTGGCTGTGCAGGCTGGGAGCCACCCTGACCGTCTGCCCTGTCCTCTCACTGCCCCTGCCCAGGGCCCACAGGCTTCGTTCCAGTGAGCCCAGCCTCTTTGCTGGCCATAGTCTCGGAGGAGGACTGACTGAATGAGCCCCACAGTCTTATAAGCAAAGATTTTGAGGAAAATGTTGCTTCAAAAACAAAACAAAAATACTGTGGCTGAGGTTTAATCAACTTCTTTCTCTGTGGCCTGTTTTTTGTTCCTCTTCACTTCTCAACTCCCATCCCCATCCCAGCCCTGATGTAAGAAGAGACGGGGTCCTTACCTGACAAGCAAAAGCTGAACCTTGCACCCCAAATGCTTCTGTTCCAGCCAAAAAGCCCGTTTCTGCACTCCAGAACCCTCTGGCCCTGCTGCAGCCTATAGCTGGGTTTGGTATTGCTACTTGTTGCTCTGCTCCCAGGCCTTGAGCAACCAGTCCCTGGGGTTCCGCTCCCTGTGGCATCATGAACCTTCCCACATCTTTCCCACCCCAGGTGATGTCTGAGCTCCAGCTCCACCTTGAGGCCACCAGAGGTGCCTACCCTGAGGTGAAACCCCTAAGAGACCCCGGTGTCCTCTCTGGCCAAACCATCTCTTTGCACGTGCACCAGTCAACCCTAATAGTGTTGAGTGTTACCCAAGTTTGTATAGCCCTTTACGTAGTATTTTCACATACATCTGATCATCTGATCCTCACCACAACCTTGGGAGTTGGCTGTGTTTGCATCACTCCACTTTATAGATTTAAAAAATTGGGACTCGTAGCTTAAGAGACTCATTATGCTATTCATCGAGTAAGTAACAGAGCTGGCTTTGGGCCCCCGTCTTCTGATGCTAGATCCACTTTCCACTCCCCTTCCTTGTCTTATCCTCCCTGTGTAGCAAAGCTAAAAAGGAGGCAGGGAGAAAACACAGAGAATTCTTCACCCTATCCCTCCAACAGGGGCTATCATTCTGGAGTTATGTAGAATCTTCCCCACCTTGAAGTCGAATAAGTTTATAAATCAGCCTTAACCTTATGAGTAGGCAGTATAGACGAAAACCTACCTGGTACAGTACTGAGGGTTCCTGGGGAAGGCCTTCCCCTCCTGGGTCCTGACAAGGTGGCTGGAGTCTGAAACCTCACCATTTAGAGCTCATTCCTTTTGGATCTCAAAGTCATGGGGTAGCAGAGCTTGGGAATCAGACTCATCAGGACACCGAACCCATTTGCACAATTAGCTGTGTGGCCCTGGGCAAGTCTATCCTTTCTGCAATTCTCATCTATTAGAGGACATAACCTGATACATAATTTGCAAGACCCCCTTGTTCAAAAACTATCAAGAATTTCAAGATGGCAGCAACAGAGCATTAAACCAAGGGTGGGGCCCTTCTAAGTGTGGGCCCCATGCAGGTGCCCAGGTCTCCCGCCCACGAAGCCAATCCTGAGAGTGGAGGATTGTTTCATGGAAAAGGAGTAAGGAGAATTTAGTGGTTAATGAAATGTTCATTCCTTTCCCTTGATCAAGCGGACACACAGTGAGAAACGGGAAAGACAAAGGCCCATCCTGTCTATTTCAGGAAGTGTCGCAGGGAGAGCCCCCGAACTGCAGAAAGGACTGGTACCCAAGGCCTGCCACCGCTCCTGCTGTGCCTTAGGGGGGAGTTTTGTTTAGCTGAGGGTCCCTCATGCCAAAGCAGGCCGGAGATCCCAAACGTCAAATCTCTTGGTGACCAGCTCTTTCAGGTCCCGCCCCTGTGGCCAGGTGTGTTCTCAAGCCAGAGGAGCCCCCTGGGGTGCTCCCTGCAAATGCGGGGTCCCAGCAGTTCCCTTGACCACTCTGACTCTGGGGCGGGGCCCGGAAATGTGCATTTTGCCGAGGATCCCAGGAAGATTCTGATAGAAATGGCAGCCACCCTTTTAAGATCTTAGCTCCTTCAATAGCAGTTACCCTTGAAAGTGATGATTTTACAAACCCAAGTATTGACACACCCGGTAGCCTGGTGCTCTGGGTGCGCCCTGAGGGAACGGCTACAGGTGTGTGAACTCAAAGTTTGGGGGCTCACCCTGCAGCACTTCCTGAAGTCAGCGGGATGGGCCGTTGTCAGCCAAGCTCCCCACTGAATTTCTACTTAACACCCTCAAACACCTTGCCCTGCCTCTTGAATCCTGCCCAAGGAGCTCTGTGGACCTGCTCTCCCCTCACGACCCCCAGTGGATGACCCACACTCCTGGCTAAGTCTCTCGCAATCACTAAAGGGAAATAGCACTTTTCCCCTAATTCCGGATATTACCATAGCACACCTTGGAGTCTGCCAATCGGAACAGCCGCTCATTGTGAGCAATTTGCGTCATCACTTCATTGAAGCCTCACCACAACCCTCTGAAGGAGGCACTGCGTCCCATTTCACAGATCAGGAAGCTGAGGAGGATCTATGGCTTTTTCTGATAGGAAGTGGTGGACGTGGGATTTAGACACAAGGACCTTGCAAGGCAGAGGACGCAGACATTAGCAATCCTCATTTTCCAGCTGAGGAAACTGAGGCTCAGGTGGGTCAGGCAGTTGTCCAAGGTTATAAATGCTGCCAGCAGAAGAGCTGAGATTTGAACCCAAGTGGCTTGACCTCAGACCTCAGGCACTTCCCAGCCCTCCTCCTCTGTGCTTCTAATTTTCTTCCCTCTGTCCTCTTTGGCAGAAGCCTAGGCGGTCCCGCTAGGTGCTCAGGGAGGAGGAGCTGAACTCAGTGGTTTGGAGGAATGGTAGCTCTTCCTGAGCAGACATTCAAGGCTCCCCTGGGAGGTTGCAATAGCTCGGGCGTCAGAATGCCCAAGCAATGCAGGCTGAGGACGTCACAGCCCCAGGTGGTGGGCGTCCTGCCCCAGAGCCATTCCTGGCAGCTCCGCTTGGGAAGAAGCTCAAAGACAGACCCAACCTCACAGTCCGGGGAGCTGAAAGAATCCCCTCTCTCCCCAGACACAATAACCCACCTTCCTGTGCCTCCTCCTTCACCTCTACCCACTCCTGCCCCGATATCAGACCTCGGGGTGTGGTCCAGGCCTGTCCCCCAAGCCCTTCCTTGCTGACTCCTGCATCCCAGCCTCCACGCCTCCTGCCGTGGCAAGGAATTTGGAGGGCAATGTCTCCTTGGGTGACCCAGAAGCAAGAGACCACAGAGAAGTAACGAAATCAGAGGGAGAGAGACATTGGATGGAAACAGCTGGCTCCCCCGTCCCCCCCGCCTAGCACGCTTCCCCAGGACCACCACTGGCGGCAGCCTGGCAGTGGTCAAAACTTTAGATTGCTGACATAGAAAAGAAAATCCACCATAACAGGCACTTAGAAACATCATGATCATCATCTTCTTCATCATCGTTGGTAACTTTTTTTTAAAACCAGGCATTCTGTGCCACGCACTACTTTAAGCACTTTCACATACTAGTGTATTCACCGAGCGCTTGGCGTACCTAACTCCCTTATTTATCTTATGCCCAGTGATCCTGAGGGGCTGGGACTACGATTTGCCCATTTCGTAGATGAGAGAGCTCAAGCTCAGAAATCTGGAGTCATTTGTTCGAGGTCATACAGCCAATAATGGCAGACCTAAAACTGAAATCTAGTACTTCTGATCCTAAACTCATCTTTGTGCCGTGGAAACATCTTCCAGAGTCACTTTCAGAACTAGAGGAAACTGCTGAAATAAACAAGCCAGTCTGTCCAGCAGAAGCCTGACGAATGGGTACAGCAGAGGAGTGGGAGACACAGCCCCTGCCTTCCGAGACCTCACCTTAGGTCCCCAGGATGTTTCCCGCACAGGCGCAGCTGGAGGAGCAGAAAGCAGGGAAGGGATGACCTGCGAGGGCAGGAGCGTCAGCCGGCCAGGGTCAGCAGAGGAGGCCCAGGCTGGGGAATTCTCTCCCTTCTCAAGCCCCTGGGACCTTTTCCCACCCCAGATTTACCTTCTGCAGCTTCCGGGACTAGGGAGAGATTCCGTCCCCCTGACTTTTGTGCATGTGTCCCGGCCCATACTCTCCATGCTAGACTCTCTGCTGATCCCACCACCTGCCCTCCCGTGATCTTTGTGTCCAAACTGTCAGTCTGTAGGCCTCAGACTTCTTTCTTTGCTCTAAACAAATCCATCTTCCAGAGTGAGGCTGACGACACCGCTCAGGGGCTCGCTGTGCTCTGCCAGCGGGTGGCGGCCCACCAGTGTGACGGGGAGAAGCAGCCTGGGCTCATGTCCGGGAACTGCCAGCAGCTGGGAGCCTTGAGCAAGTCACCGCACCTCTACAAGCCTCCATGCTGTATTTGTAAAACTACCACTGAGGTTGTACACAGCTTTTCCTGCGGATCTAATAAAGGAAAATGGAATGGCTACGGGAAAGCATGCACCTAATTTCACTGCGAGGCATGACCGTCACCTGGGTGCTGTCAATATGGCCTATGGGTCATCCAGTGATGGACTGTGTCCCTTCTCCTGCCAACAGTACCCTGGTTTCTATCTGGAAGATTCAGCCCTCCTCAGTCTCAGCCGTGTCTATTGGATAGGGTTGACCCTGCCCCACCTCCAGGGATGGAGCCCAATTAGCTTAGGCTAATAAGGATAAACCCTCCTCCTGAACACAGTGATTGATTTAGGGAAGAGCATTTAACTCAGTCTGAGCCAATGTTTGAGGGAGTGTGATTCCTCAAACATACGTGTAATCTACCAGAAGACATGAATATTCCCTTAGACAGAATAAAGTCTGGTACCGTCATGGCTATTTACTACCATGAGGTGAGAGCCTGGAACTGCCAGGGGACAGTCTCACCATGTGAGACCCAGGATGAAGCTCATCCTGTGGGAAGCAGTCAGAGAGAAATAGGGCCTTGGTGACTTCAGTTTGTTGCTGGAGCAAACCTTACCTGATACCATCCCACCCACCAGACTTTTTGGCTCATGCAAATAAATGTCTTCCACTATTAAAGACAGTTTTGAGTTTGGATTTTCTTGTTCACAGCAGAGTTGCCGGCTACATCAATCTTCCTGCTGCTCCTGCCTCTCCTTGTGCAGTGCTAGGGGCCTCTCTCGGGGAGAAAAGGCAGAGGAGGGATGAAAAGAGGAGCAGATGTGAAAGCCAAGCCCACAGAGTTAACTTCTTGGTAGCTGTTCTGGAAAGAGGTCCAACATGGGAGGCTTGGAGCCGCTGGCCAAAATAAGTTCCAGGATTACTTGGAGATGTCAGTGGTCTCCTTTCTCTTCTCCCACAGATAATCAAGAATTGGCTGGAAGTGGTAATCCCCACCAAACACAGCCAAGGAAATATCACTGCTCTGGAATCCTGAGCCTTTCCATAGCATGTGTTCAGAATGAGCCCCAGGGCTGGGGGCGGAGGCCACCTCGTGCTAGTGGCCCATCTGGAGCACCACAGTGGTTTTGTAGACACTAGGAGCGCAGCTCACAAGCAGCCCCTCATCCTCTTGTTCCTCAGGCCCCAGTCCTGCCCCAGGGGAAAGATGGGATGAGGCCTGAGGGCCCATCTCGATGGCCTGGGAGAGACAGTACAAGAGTTCAGCCCCTCCTGGTAGCAGGATTTGAGAAGGAGAGGCTGAGTACAATAGTTCTTTGAAGTGCCAGGCAAGAACTGGAGATAATCAGAGCCACCTGAGATGGCTCCGAACCCAGGAGGAGGGAGGGAGGGAGGTCGGCCCGGGGGACGGTGGAGCACCAGTCAATAAGCCAGGACATCCAAAGGGCTGGGCCAGCTCAGGGGCAACTTGGCGGCTGCCAGCACCTGAGGTTCCAAGAGACAGGAGCCCATCACAGTGGCAAGGAGTTAGGGAGACGGTCACTATCCAGTGGGTGTGCCCACGAAGCTCACAGCTCCCCACGCTCCAGCTCCAACACGTTCCAGCCATTGCTCTGTAAGAACCTCTTGGAGACTCAGTTTCCTATCTGGAGAGTGGGAATAATAATAATTCCTTCCTTATAAGGTTGTTTTGATGAATAAGTACATAGAACAAATGCAGGGTAAGTGCTTAGCACAGCGCCTGGTGCACAGGTGACTCCTTAGTTATTGGGGATGAAAGGAGCCAGGATTCCGTGGGGAGGCTGGGGAAGGGGAAGGGGCGGGAGAACAGCAGAAGCCCAGGGCTTCCCTCTAGGCACTCAACGCTCAGCATCCACAGTGGCGATGTGCCAGGCTCCCAGCTGGAGATGCAGAAGGAAGGAGAGTCGGTCCTCAGCTTCCAACTCAGGGCAGCCGAGTCCCCATAGGGGCTGGGCAAAGGCCTCCCCGCTGGTAAGCCAGCAGCAGGTGAGCGAGTGGAGCAGGCAGGCCTCGCCCAAGAACACTCAGTGGTCCTTGGCCTGGGTCTGGGCAGGGCAGCGCCTGGGGAAAAGACTCAGGGACAGACAGAGTTATATGGAGCTGGGCATTGCACAGACGGGGGCCACACGAGCCTCTGTTTTCTATTCCTCTTGGTGACATGGGCCGGTCAGTGAGCCAGAGGGAAAGGAGGAGGAGAGTCTTCGCCTCGACCTGTACGCTTCAGAATTTCTAAAGGCCCTTGACTTTTCACTCATATTTCTGTACTTAATTTTTAAACGTTAAAGAAAACAATTTTTTCATTAAAGACTCTATTTCTCAAGAATGCTCCTGTGTTCCGTGGACCAGCTTGGAGCCCCTTCTCCCCGGCATAGGGCAGAATGCTGAGAACACGCCCAGGACCCTACAGCTGCATTTGGGACTCAGCCCCACCACACCCCAATTTAGGAGCTATGTCATCTTGCACAGGTTCTCCAACCTCTCTGCACCTCCCATTCCCATCTTTAAAAAAGTGGAGATAGTAGTAACTTCATAGCTCCCATGGATAAAAGCACTTGCAACAGTACTTGGGAAATGTCTTGCATGCATTTGCTAGTACTGGCCTCCACAGCCTCGAGTCACATCCCCCAGGCTGCTGCAGCTGTCCCTGGCCCGGACACAGGGCCTCCTCAATTGCCCAGTTATGGCCCAGACTGTGGTATGAACCACATATTTACTGATGGTTTATCCATTAGGATTCTTTTGGTTACAAACAACAGTAAACCTGCCCCAAACTGACATCAGCAAAAGCGAGATTTTATGAGCACACATAACTGGAGAGAGAGTGTGGTGTGGCTCAGATGCTCGAAGGCTGAGGTCAGGATCTGGTGTCACTCTCTCTCAGCTCGGTTGTCCTTCATGTGATGATTCCATTCTCAGGCCAGATCTGCGTTCACAGTCACAAAATAGCTCTCAGGACACCGGGGCTGCTCCCTCCCTGCCTCACCGTTAATGAGAAAAGAGCGAGACCACTTCCTGGAAGGCTCAAACAAAAGCCGCCTGTCCAATCTCATTACCTGCGATTGGCCTGACTTGACTTGGTCCCGTGACAGTCACCAGCATTGTGATTAGCTAGGTCTGGGCCAGTGCCACCCCTGGAGCCAGAACCAGAGTCACAGAGAGACACAGACGCCCAGGCAGGAGCTGGGACGCCAGCCCCCTCCACAGAAAAAATGCTTGCAATATTTGAAGATCAAACCGTAGGAAGGAAAATCTCTGCTTTCTTTTTCCTTAACGTCTCCTAAAGGGTTCATCTCCTATCTCCGTTCCGAAAAAGAGAGCCAGGGCAGGTCATTCGGATGGGTAAGAAGTCACACTCTGGAATGACAGCCTTCGGCAGACCCTGGCTTCATGTGACCTGGGGCAACTCGCTTCACTGCTTTGGGCCTCAGTCCCCTTCTCTGTCAAACAAGGCCAATAATTCTACCACCACCTGGGCTGCTGTGGGAATTAAATGAATGGCTTGGGCCTACGAGAGTGTGTCTGGTCCACAGCAAATAATCAGTTTGCGCTTGCAGTTGTTATTCAAGTGGATGTTCCTGATCCAACTCGGGTCTTTCTTACCATGTGCTGGTCCCTGGACTGAAAGCCTTCAGGAGAAAGAAGGCAACGGCAGGCCCGGGAGAGGCCTGCACTCAAGGCCCTCCTGGCGCCCTCCTGAGAGTGGATCCCAGGGTGGGAACTGACCCTCACCAGGGAATGCCTGAGGAGCGCTCCCTACTCCTGAGTTAATGAGAAAATAAGAAAAAAGCAGCATCTCTCTCTCTCTCTCTCTTTTTTAAATTGACATGTAACAATTGTACATATCTATGGGCCGCTGAGTGACATCTCTCTGCATGTATACAATGTGTCATGATCAAATCAGGGTATTTAGCATATCCGTCACCTCGGACATTTATCATTTCTTTGTGTTGGGAACATTCAAAATCCTCTCATATAGCTCTTCGAAAATATATAATAAATTATTGTTGACTGCAGTCACCCTGCAGTGCTATAGAACACCGGAACTCATTCCTCTGCGTTAGCCTAATTTCATACCCATCAACCAACTTCTCCCCATCCTTCCCTTCCTCCTGCCCTTCCCGGCCTCCAGTTACCACTATTCTACTCTCTTCTACAAGCATCTCTTCTTGCCTTCACAGCTCTCCCTCCTGAGAGAGGCGGTCAAAAACACCATCCAAATAAGGCCCAAAGCTGTGCCAGAACTGGCATGCGGAGTGTTTATATAGATTAGAACATCTCTGTTGACTCGCAGCTTAAACCTCCGAGGCTTTGCAGTTCATCAAAGTTTAATGTTCTGTTTCACGATGTTCCTTGCCTCGCTAAGTGGCTCCGTCAGCTCTCAGAAGGGAAACTTCCCCCTTCAGGGTACATTTCCCCTGCCCTGAGCCGGGGAGCCCCGTTGCTAAGGGCATCTGCTCTGTTTGCTTTTGAGAAGTACAGATGTGAGTAGTCACCAAGTCAGATCTTTTGTTCTGCTCATCTGGCAGCCAGGCCAGCGGCTGATGCAACAGCTGCGGAACACTGGGGCTCCCAGAAGGGAGCACAGGAGAAAAGAGAAAAGCCAAACGTAGCCCAGGGTGACATGCCAGCACTCTGAGGCCTCTGAGAGTTGGACCTGTTCCTAGGAATTTCACTCGGCATCACTCCCGCCAGAGAGGAGGCCGACGGGATGCAGTCGAGTTCAACCCCCAGGTGCGCGGCCTTCCCTGGGCAGCTGGTGAGGGCCAGCTGGTGGCTCCAAAGGACTGTTAAGACACAGTTTCCACCCAGTGTGAGCAGCACTCTAATTGGGGGCAGGAGGCTCCTGCTGGGGAAGAACTGGCTCTGCCTTGAAAGAATCTCAACTGCAAAGTGCTGGCATGTGTCAAGCATCCCTCCTCAGAGCACGCAGGCAGGGTCTTCATGAGCAGGTGCTCTGATACTACCTAAGCTGACTGTTCAGGTCCAACCGACAGATGCTTCTTGAGTATCCGCTGAGTTTCCTGCACTGTGCAGGCATCGGATGAAGAACAGGCATTGAAGAAATATTTGTCTTTTTGATGACTGCCTCAAACCTTACAGCAAAGTTAACTTCATATAGTATGATAATGCCATAAAACATTAATAAGTAGAAAGAAGCATAGATCAATGTTAATCCAAATACAATCCCACTTTATCATCTCCCCTACTGCCTCAGTGGTGCAAGCCACCCTTATCTCTCACCTCCTAACTGGCCCCCCTCTGCCATCTTTGACACCTCACCCCCTCTCAGTTTATTCCCACCCAGCAGCCAAGGAAGTCTTGTTAACACATGAGTTATACCATGTCACTCCTGTGCACAAAAGGTAAAAGCCAAAGTCCTTCCAATGGATGACTTCCCTATGTGACTTGTCATGAAGCCACCTTGGAAGTGGTTCTCCCAGCCCCGCTGAGGCACTGCCCCTGACACTATGTGGGGCAGAGATGAGTTTTTCTTTGATGAGAAAGAAATTGTAGAACTTGCAGAATGGCAAATGATTAAACAATTGTTATTTTTATAAGCCATTAAGTTTAAAGTGGTTCGTTACACAGCAATAGATAACCATTAAGATTTCACATTAAAAAATAGTTCGCAGTTAAAAAGACACTATTGTAAAAAACACTTAATGAAAGGACAAACTTTTTATTTGCATTACATGTCAAAAGGCCACAAAACAATATATATAAAATAAAAGGCATTTTTGGTGTTTAACATATCTATAAAGTTTTCATGCAGTTTGAATTTTTAATAAAACGACATCTATTATAGGTACAAACAAGTTGCAGAATACAACTCAAGATTTAAATAAAATTGTCAATGATTTATTTGCTCTGATTGCTTTATAGAGGGGAAGAAAGTGAGAGGGAGAAGAAAGAAATTCTTTCATTTATTTCTATCCCCTCCACCTTCTAAATCCCAGGAAAAGTTTAACCATAGCCGAAATGCAAAAAGAAAGAGGGTATGGTAATTCTTAGGCTGAGCTGCCAGCATCCCAGTACCTGATGACTTGGGAAATTTGGACCTGAAGCTTTTAAAATATGTTTTGTTTGTTGTTGTTGTTGCCTTTGACCTAGTCGTAGCCCTTGTACGATTCAGTCCCATCGCGCAGCCCGGGTGACCAGGCTGGGGAAGCTTGTGACTATGGAGGCGTTAAAACTGGTTCCAGTTTCCCTTCCCTTCCTGTGATTCCTTTAGTATTTTTTATGTGTCCTTCGTCTAATGTATGTCATTGCTCCTTGCAAACAGAATAATCCCAGGCAATACAACCATACTGGGCTTTCAGGCAACTGGAATTTCAGATTCTTTTTACAAAGCCTCCCTCACCATGGCATTATTTTTTTTTAAGACAAAATGCAGTAGTTTACATTTTTCTGAGTTTCATTTCATCTTCCTGGTTTCAGTAGTTTTTCCAGCCTGTCAAGACCAATTGGACCTTAATGGGATCACCTGTCATACAAGCTGCTCCTCCTGGCCTTAGGTCTACTGGAAATTTTTACAACTATGCCTCTTCATTGAGAAAAATGTTGAACTTTTAAACTCTGTTGGAGTGGGTGGAGTCCTCTGCAGAATTTTATAGTTATTTAGTGTTTAAAAACCCCACAACCACCATCAGATTAAGGTAGTGTCAGACAAACAGGTAGGAATGATCTGAGCAGGGGTTGTTCACAACCCCACCCAGAGTAAACAAGAAACTCCCCTGAGAATCCCTTCATCTCAGTTACTGTTCCACAAATGCACCAACCCTTTTTGAGGTCCAGTGCAAATATCTGTTCTGTGTTTATTGTTCTAACATGTCAACGTCCTTTTCGTATTTGCCAATGTAAGCTCTTTTGAGGCAAGGACGATTTTTGTCATTTGGTTAAACAATACAGGATTGGGGCTTTCTAAAATGCTGGATGGGGAGAAATGGGATGAGTCACCAAAATACGGAGAAGGTTTTTGTAAATATGTCTTTTAATCATTAATAAAGGTAACAAATCAACAGAGAAGAAAAAGATTATTTGGCTGGGCGAGGTGACTCACCCCTGTAATCCTGGTGCTTTGGTAGGCCGAGGTAGGAAGATTGGTTGAGGCCAGGAGTCCAAGACCAGCCTGAGCAAGAACAAAACCCCATCTCTACAAAAAATATAAAAATTAGCCAGGTGTGGTGGCATGCACCTGTAGTTCCAGCTACTCGGGAGGCTGAGGCAGGAGAATCTCTTGAGCCCAAGAGTGAGAGGTTGCAGTGAGCTACGATGAGGCCACTGGGCTGTAGCCTGGGGGACAGAGCAAGACTCCGTCTTAAAAAAAAAAGAAAAGAAAAGAAAAGAAAAAGATTATTCAATAAATGACGACAGGATATTCAGTAGACACTTTAAGGGGAAAGTCTCCATTTGGGCCCTAAACTGTTACCATGAACCAAAATAAATTCCAGAAGGATTAAAGAGGAAAATGACACAAAAGCAAATCATTAAATAGACAAATAGATCAATGGAACAGAATTGAGAGTCCAGAAATAAATCCTTATATTCATTTTTACATTTTGGTCAATTGATTTTCCACAAAGGTACCAACACAATTCACTGGGGAAAAGATTGCCTTTCAACGGATAGTTCTGGAACAATTGGATATCCTGATGCAAAAAGATGAACTTAGGCCCTTACCTCACACTATTCACAAAGTCTAACTCAAATTGAATCATAAACTTGAATGGAAGAGCTAAAACAATAAAATGTTTAGAAGACAGCACAGGAGAAAATCTTCAAGACCTTGGGTAAGACAAAGATTTCATGGTTACGACATTATGAGTATGATTTATAATTGATTCAATCAATTGGATCTTCTCAAAAATTGGCTTCACAAGACCCCATTAAAAATATGGAAAACCCGAAGGATGGACATATTTGAAACTTGGACTTAGGGGGCGGAGGAGGGGGCAAGCGCAACATACGTAACCTAAACATCTGTACCCCCATAATATGCTGAAATAAAAAAAAAATATATGGAAAGACAAACAGTAGCCTGGGAGAAAATATTTGCAAATGCAACTCCTGCTCTCATGAACTTTATCTTCTTTGAGGGACATGAGAGAGCACACAATAAATAAATATATAAGAAAAATATTAAATAGTGATTTGTGCTCTGCAGAAGACCAAACCACTGTGATACGTTGGCCATGTTAGATTATGTAGTCAGGAAAGAGATCTCAGCAGAGATGTCATTTATATTGAGCAAGCTGACCTCTGAATGACAAACAAAAGATCAGGCATGTGAAGACGCAAAGGGAGCACCCTCCAGGAAGAAGCAGCAGCAGGTGCAAAGGCCCTGAGGTCACAAGCTTGGCATTGGCATGTTTAAGGGAGTAAACAATGGTTCTGTCAAGGTGAACAAGGAGGGAAGAGTTGTCAGATGAGGTGGGAGCAGGAAGAGGAGGTGTGGTCCTGGAGGGCTTTGTGAGCTGAGGTGAGGAGATAGTCTGACCTCAAATGGGATTGACTCAGATACCTGTGGGAGCTGTACTACATAGAGAATGGATCCCAAAAGGACGCATCACTCAGAGTTCTTAGTTGCAAATAACAAAGCTGACTCTGGCTGGTTTAGCAGAAAGAAACTTATCTTAAAAGGATATTGGACAGCTCATAGATTTGATTTGTCGAAGGCCCTGGAAAACAAGACTCAGGGTCAAGGGTCCAGGGATAATTCCTAAAATCACGAGGAGGAAACCCCCACCGCACCACTAATGTCTCATTGGTGATACTTGTGTGTGTGCAGCTCTGGCCAGTTCCAAAGTCTGTTGCCTCTGCTGTCACCCCAAAAAAGGATTGTGCCTCCATTCTTCAGGTTGCTCACCACTGAATCAGAGTCTGCCAAGCACGCCAAGGGACAAAGCCTGCGTCACCAGCATACATCCTGCTTGCAAAGGAAGCTGGGAGTTTGAACTTTCTAGGTTCTAACTTCAGGGAGTGAAACTCCCACAGCTGGAATTTTCTCAATTATTAGGAGGATTTTTTTAAAGTGCTAAGAGGTCAGAAAACACAACAAACATCCATTAAGTCGAGTGAGAGTGAAAATACGGATCCCAATTAGAAGAAGGCTGTTTTAATTCATTCAGGTGAAGAATGCTGGGAGACTCGACAGGCTGCTAATGTGTTACAGGGCAGAGGTTCTCGAAGTACGGCCCATGACCCACAGCATCAACACCTGCAAATTTTGTTAGAAACGCAAATTTCGGGTCCCACCCTGAAATTACTGAATCTGAAACTCTGAGGTTGAGGCCCAGCAGTTTGGTTTTAACGGGCTACCCAGATAATTCTGGTGCGCGCTAACGTTTGAGAACCACTGGTATGGGACGTGGAGAGAAGAGGAGTATTTGGAAGTCGTCTGCAAGACTTCTTAATGGATTTGACATGGAATTTAAGGGAGACAGAGTGGGATCAAAGAGAACACCTAAATCTTTACTTGATCAACTGGTTAGACAGCAGTGCGTTTTTTCAAGATGGAGAGACTGGGAGATGAGCCGGTTGAGGGAATGAAGGTTTGGGTGTTCTCCAGGGGACATCCAAAGTTCACCAGGCGCACAGGGGGAAGCATCAGGCAGGCAGCTGGCTGTGAGTCCAGCATGTTTGGGAGAGGCCGACATTGGAGACAGAGGTAGGGAAGGCACTTAGTACCTAAAACAAAGGACTAGTGCGGTCTCCAGGAAGATGTACACATAGAGAAGAAAATGGGATCTAAGACAGAATTCAAAAGTCAAAGTCAAGTATGGGAGGAGGATTCTGCCGAGGATACCGAGATGGAGGGGCCAGGAGAGTGTGGAGGACACTTACGGCATGCGGTGTCAGAGAAGGCAAGAAAGCGCTGTTTTCAGGGAAAGGGCACGGACCGCTCTGATCCAGACGAGAGGTAGGCAGAGTTCTCAGTCGGAAAGAGCGAAAAGGCCGCGTTGTCCCTGGCAGTCAGGCTTGAGACGGAAAGGTTCTATCTAAGACCCTGTTGGGCTTCTGAATCCCTTCCTGTGATTAAAGACCTGGGGATAAACCATCTCCTAGAAGACGAGCTGGAGCTTGGAACCGAGTCTGACTCCACAGGGAAGCCGAGGATGCCTGCGTCCAGAGAACAGGAGGCTCTGAAATCACATGATGAAAGGCGTCCAGACCCCCACGGGAAGACTCTTCCCCTGAGAAAGTCACTTCTGTTTCTAAGAGGGAAAAAGAAGGCGTGCTGAGTGGCCGCTGTGTTGCCTCACTGCCTCTCCTGGCAGTGGAGTGGAGTGGAAGTCCCTCATGACGGAAACGTCTAAGCGTGGAGCACATTTCCCTCTCTGGCCCCACCCGGGAAGTACTTCAGGAAGGGCCGATATCAGCAGAGTTCGGTTTAAGAAGAAAGTGAAAATTTTTCCAAACTCAGAAGGGAAATGGAAAAGGTCATGGTACGTGACTCTGTGGAGGGCTGAGAAGGTACCTGGGTTAGAGAGTCAGAATCCAAAGTTCAAATAACTCCCCAACTTCAAGGTCATGAAAAGGCGGGCAGGTCACTGAACCTTTCTGAGTCTCCCTTTGGCCATCGGCAAGTGGAGGGCAATCCATGGCTGTCCTGCCTCTGGTCAAGCGAGATGATGGTAGAAGGGCCGGGTGGACTTTTGGAAAAGTTACGGTGGGTAATGATAGTAACCAATGTTACGTTCAAGAGATCAGTGACTGGGGCATCCACGCTGCTGTGGCATGAATGTGTTCCCCAAAGTTCATGTGTTAGAAACTTGATCCCCAGTGCAGTGGTTTTGGGAGGTGGTACCTTTAAGAGGTGATTAAGTCATGAGGGCTCTGCCCTGGTAAGTGGATTCATGTCATTATCTCTCCAGTGGGTTTGTTGCAAAAGGGAGTTCAGCCCTCTGTTCTCTCTCTCCCTTCTACCTTCTACCATGGGTTGACACAGCAAGAGGGCCCTCTCCAGAAGCCGGTACCCTGATACTGAACTGAGCAGCCTGCGGAACTGTCAGAAATAAATTTCTCTTCTTCATAAATTGCCCAGTCTATGCTATTCTCTTACAGCAACACGAAACAGACTAAGACATGTGCTTTTGCCACTCTGGTGGCCGGTTCTCCCTCACCAACCTGTCTCCCCCTTTCCCAGCCAGGTTTGCCAACCTCGCCAACTCTGCCAGCGTTAGCTCCCCGCCAAGACATGGAATTTCTGTTTCTCAGTCCCGCAGATGGGACTGCAGTTAGTAAAAACTCCTCCACGCTGTAACATTCTTGAACTGTGCCTCTGACATTATCGCTGCCTCTGTTTGCAAGCTTCTTGGGGAACATGTGCCTCTGAAATGAGGCCCTTTTTATCAGATGGATTTCTGAATTCAGTAGGAAAAACTCTTCCATGGCACAAACAGGCCTCCTCCCCAGAGGCTCTTCCTAAAAACTGGATGTCAACGGTAAGTTCTCTAGTCTCCCTGGGGCTACCCTCCCTGCCATGTGCTACACAATCGGCGACGTTTTACCTGGGAAAGGCCTACCCAATCGTCAGATGCATTCTACAGACAAGGACCACAGGTCCTAGAGGGTCCAAACAACCCGGCCAACATTCCACGGCAGGGAGAGAGAGCCAGGCTGGAAACCAGGCCTTCTCGCCCCCAGCTGGTGCAAACGTGGTCAGCCCCTTAGCAGTATCGCTCTGTCCTATACTCTGCACTTAGAACACACTTGGAGAGCACTTACCACGTACCAGACACCACATAAAGCACTTTACAGACATTAACTCATTTAATTCTTATAATAGCCCTAGCTGTGCAGCCTTAGGGAATCTACTCAACCTCTCTGTGTCTCAGTTTTCCCACCCGAAAAAAGGGATTCATAAACCCTACCTCCTAGGATTGCTGTGCCAATCTCATGGTTAACACACTTACAGAACTTAACACAGTGCCTAGCGCAGAGCAGGCACTACCTGATTAACTGTTTGCGGCATACATAATGGGGACAGGATCCATGACGGACACAGGAACACAGAGGAGGGGCCTGGACCCCGGTCTCAGGGGGTGAGAGAAAAGTTCCTAGGAAGCCACCTGCGTGGTGAACAGCTGAGCCATGAGTGAAAGAGCCCGCCACGTCTTGCTGTGTCCCCTCCATGGGCCGGCCGGAGAAGCAGCACCAGGCAAGAGTGAACACGCCCTCCAAGAGGCTCATCCTTATTCACAAACACACTGGCAACGGAAAACTCATGTTCCCCCATCTGACCGGCCCTGAGAACGGTGCCAAAGATTTCCTGTACGAACGGGACTAAAAATACTTTCTGATGATGGAGAGACTGGAAGTTGAGCAACGCCAACTGAGAGAAATACGGAAACGATACCAAATGGCACCCAAGCCACACAGCACGCAGCCCACCTGGCCTTTGATCTCTCAATCTTGTCCCGAGACTCAGTAGATTTGGGGTTTTTTCCAGCAGGCCATGCCGTGCCTTTGTGCTTGCATGCTCCATCTAATTTTCTAGAGAAAAAACTTTAGTCAGCCATGACTAATGCTAAATTATAGCATAAAATTGTTGCCAGCAAATTGAACACCTAAAAAATATAACTGTCTCTTCCTTGTGACCCTTCCAAGATCTCTAAGAACTGAGACTATGATCTGTATTTTGGGGACGAAATAATCCCTTCTGTAGTTATTACCAAATTATTTTTATAATTAGATATATGCCATATACTCATATTTGTATTAAATTTAATCATTTCATTAAACTGTTGTGGAACGACTTTTATGGTTTATAAAGCTGGTTGTGTATATTATTCTATTTCACTCTCATCTCCACTCTGTGAGAGATAGTCACTGTCCCCCTTTCACAGATGAAGAAACTGAGGCCCAGAGAGGTGAAGGAGCCTATATGAGATCACATCCCTGGCCGATGACAGCCTTATGACACATGAGTCCCTGCTCCACGCACTCAGCCTGCTGATCCCCTGGAATTCAATTTTACTCTCAGTTTAGGGTATCCTTGTTGTTATAAATCTTCTCTGTTTGTTATGGCCGATCTCCAAAGGAGGCCCCAGCCTGGCCAAGAGGAACCTTCTCTTCTTTACAAATAAGTTTTTCCTGTTCTTCTGTCTGGAAAAGGTGGCTCAGCGGCCAATTCAGTGAGCAATTCAGTGATTTAGGAACAAATATGTGGTGTGGCTGAGTCTCTCCAGATGCTAAACTATAAATAAGGCACCTCTTTAAGCCAAACTGGGAGCAGAAGGGTCCCCAAGAGCAGTTGAGAGAACAATGTTAATATTCTTATTCCAGAATGCCTACTGTTAATATGTGCCGAAAACTTTACAGAGAGGGAGGGCTCAGGATAAATAGCTGGGAAATAATACGATCATACAATAACATATTGCACTTTTCTTTTTCTTAACGCCCCACCCTGTAGGAATATTGTCCACTCCTGCACTGTTGAACTTGGGAGTGGCTATATGACTTGTGCTGGCTAGTGAAATGTAGACACAGTTGACACATGTCTTCCAGCGTGTGGTTTGCCATCTGTCTTTTTCATCTGCCACATAGACTGGCAATGTCCCAGATAGAGGCTGCCCTGGATCCCAGAGAGAATTGGAGAAGCCAAGTTTCAATCAATCCACAATGGACCTGCTGTATTTTAAGCCACTGATACTTTCAGACTGTTGTTACAGCAACGAGACCTAGCCTCTCCTGACTAGTAAACTTGCATGAGAGCCCATATCTGGTGTGTGGTGGAGCCAGAATAGTTCACCTCCAATGTTTAATGCATGCCTACTAAGTGCATAAACGATGCTAAGTGCTTTATGTATATTATCCTTATCAATTCTCACAATAAGCCCACAACTTATATATATAGTTCTTACCCCAATTTTTGAATTAAGGACATTTCCATTCACATAGCTTGCAAAAAACAGATCCAGGACTTGAACTCAGATTGCTCTCAATCCGTACCCTAAGCTCTTAATCACTAGCCCATGCTGAGTTCTTGCTTACTTCTGGAAGACACAGAGCTTGAAAAATTGGAAAGAGTAGAATGAATTCGCTGACCACTGTAAGATTGTCAGATGGTATGTAAGCACTAATAAAATCAAGAGAATAGGCCAGGCACAGTGGCTCATGCCTGTAATCCTAGCACTCTGGGAGGCCAAAGCAAGAGTGAACCCAGGAGTTCCAGACCGACCTGAGCAAGAGCAAAATACAAGAATTAGCCAGGCATGGTTGTGCACACCTGTAATCTCAGCCACCTGGGAGGCTGAGGCAGGAGGGTCGCTTGAGCCCAGGTGTTTGTAGTTGCAGTGAGCTACGATGATGCCACTGCACTCTAACAGGGTGACAGAGCAAGATTCTATTTCAAAAAAAAAAAAAAATCAAGAGAATAATATGAACTGCTCCAATTTATGAGCAGTCACCTAATGAACACCCTGTGCATGGACAAAGGAAGCAGAGATACAGGTTGAGTATTCCTTATCCAAAATGCTTGGATCAGAAGTGTTTTGGATTTCAGACTTTTTGAATATTTGCTTGTATATAATGTGATATCCTGGGGATGGGACCCAAGTCTAAACAGGAAATTTATTCTTGTTTCATATACACCTCGTACACATAGCCTGAAGATAATTTTATGCAATATGTTTTATAATTTTGTGCACGAAACAGAGTTCGTGTCCAGTGAGCCATCAGAAAGCAAGCGTGCCGCTATCACAGCCACCCATGTGAATGATCTCTGGTGGTTTGGCATCCCATCATTGTTGACTCTGAATTTATACACTACTGATAATCATTTCCTTGCACTTATTCACACACAAGTATTTAACAGTAAAAAAAAATACGTCAGTCAACGCGCCCGCCATGTCCATGGAGAGGGGCTGAGACTGCCGCACTCTGGCCCGAGGCACTGGGGTGGCGAAGGTGTCGGCTTCCTCAGTCCCGGCCACCGGCTTCCTCAGTCCCGGCCACCAACCTCCCGGCTGTGAGCAAGAGGAAGCTGCAGCCCACCCAGCCTCCCACACCCGACACCTTCAGCAGTAGACAAGATAAGACAACTTCTTCAAGATAAGCAGGAGCACGCAGGTGTGAAAGTCCGTGTCCGACCCAGAGGCTGTACTGGCCTTTCTTATATTCCAGAACGTACGAAAACAGGAGATTCTCGTGAAAAGACGGAGTCAGTGTTCATCGAAAAGAAAGCACAGCTATCACTTTTAGGAACAGAAATGGACTATGTTGAGGACAAATTATCTAGTGAGTTCGTGCCCAAGAACCCAAACACCAAAGGCACTTGTGGCTGTGAGGAAAGTTTTAATGTCTGAAACCTCAGGACTCTGGCTATGAGCTCCAGGAACGCTCACGAAGCCTCGGGGCCTACTGAAGAAATCACGTGACTGTCACCTGCTTAGTGTGTGGCTGCCTTGTAAGGAAAATAAAGTGATGCATTTTGAAAATGAAAAACTAGTCATACTATTAATACAGTGAAAGAGTAACATGTTCGGAGTTAACCATGCAGCACGGGAGCATCGCCAGGTCACCGGGGCCGGCCGCTAGACGACAGCACAGCAAACGACAGCAGGGTTCAGTATCCACCTGCCAGGCTGTGGATGTCGTGTTTTGATTTAAGGTCACTGAATACTGTGGGTTTTTTTTTTCCCTTAGGTGAGAAGAAACATCAGAAGCAGTTAAGGGACCACGACGTGGGTCCTCTAGGCATGAGCAGGCGTGCTGCTGGGTGGCTTTTCTAAATGTTTCCTCCAGAGTCATCTGCCCCATTAACAATAGTTTGTGTCTTAGAAGTCTCTCTCTGATTTTATAAATGGATATGATTTCGTATTCTGTTATGAATGCACGCTGCTCTAGTCCTTCAATAAGCCCATCACACATATCTTTCATCTATAGGCACTTTAACAAGGTCATCTTCATTATTGTGCACCCGCATCTTGACTGTGACCCATGACATGAGATCGAGTGTGGAATTTTCCACTGGTGATGCTGTGTCAGCACTCACAAAGTTTCAGATTTTGGAGGATTTCGGATTTTCAGATTAAGGATACTCTACCTGTATTTGGAGCTTCCATGACCTTCCCTCATTCCTGCTTAATTCCTTCCTCAGTCCAGAACTGCTCAGCCACTGACCTAGAGTTCATACCATCTCTCTTATTAGTCGACAAACTAATAAGACGCAGAGACTCCCTTCCACTCTGTGGGTAGAGCGAACAACAGCATCAGAAACAGAAGGAACAAAAACTTGGGAATGATATAGATCTGAGTTCAAATTCTGACTTTGCCACTTACCAGATGTGGGACCTTGGGAAGTTGCTTCCCTTTCTCCATCTGTGAAATGGGATGAATAGAGTAACAAGGCATCATTCTATCACGTGTCTTGTGCAGGGCCTGGCTTATGATACATACTTCGATGAATGTTAGTTCCCTTAGGAATTTCCCAGAAAAGCATTGTGTGGATCTCTCTGCTTTGCTGCCTAGTGCACAGGAAGTAGTCAAGAAAGGGCTACTGCTACTGTTAATGGACTGACTCAAGACTCAGCCTCAGGCCCGTATCCTCTGCTGGTCACTGAGCTCCTCCCCTTTTTCTTAAGAGGCTCGGGGGAAGGAAGGTTTTCAAACATGCAACTCCTTCCGTGGTGGAAGGTTGAAGGTCAGAGCTGGAAAACCTGCGGTTGCTTCAGTGAAGGTGCAGGGGAGAGAAGTTCCATTTGACCCCTGCTGCACTGAAATTTTCTCTCCATTCGCAAACTGACCGGTTACTCTCCGTTTAGCCAAGTTGAGAAGAAAGCATGGTGTGCGCTCCTTCCCCACTTTATCCATGTAATCCAGATGTCCTCTGGAGAGAAACAAACGTCACTGAGAGAGCGAGAGGGACAGTGACAGAGCCCGTAGAGTCAGACAGAGCCAGAACGACGTAACCTGCGTAACACGACGAAGGAGGGAAGCGTAGCCTGCGGGCTGCCCTGCTTCAACTGTGACGTGGGAATAATCATTTGTACCCGACAGAGTATCACAGGAATTAGAGATATTGTACAAAAGCAACTAGTGCACGGTACGCACTCAAGAAATGGCTACTGCTGTTGTCAGTGCAGTCTGCAGCCAAATCGGCCGTCGGATACCATGAGTTTCAGCTGAGCAAGAACTGCGTTTCAAAAACCACCTGGATTGAGTCTCAAGCAGCAGGCTGAGGACTTACCCAGTTTCTTTTTCCTAACACTTCAGATTTACTCAAAAAAATATAGAGCTGAAATTTCTGATTGAAACCAAGTCTTCCTATAGATGAATTTTATTACTCTAAGAAGCCTATTTACTTTTCAAGGACAAATTAAAAGTTTTTTTATTTCAAAATATCAAGGGAGTACAAATGCTTTTATTACATGCATACATTGCATAATACTTAAGTCGGGGCTTTTAGTGCGCCCGTCAGCAGAAAGTGTGCATCGTACCCGATAAGTTTTTACCCCTCACCCCCATCCCTCTCTTCCCCCTTCTTGGTTTCCAGTGTCCTTTACATCTCTTTGTGCCCACGTGTGCCCATCAATTAGCTCCCAATTATTAGAGAATACATGTTGTGTCTGTTTTTCCACTCCCGAGATATTTTGCTTAGGATAATTGTTTCCACTTCCATCCTTGTTGCTGAAAAAGATATTATTTCATTCCTTTTTGTGGCTGAGTAGTATTCCATGGCATATGTACCACATTTTTTTTGTCTACCCGTGAATTAATGGGCACTTAGGTCCATTCCACGTTGTAGCAATTGTGAATTGTGCTGTGATAAATATTCAAGTGCAGGTGTCTTTTTCATAAAATGACACATTAAAAGATTTTAAAAATTAATTATGCTTTAAGGAATATGTGGAGATGGGGGCCAAAATAAAGTGGATTAGATTGCAAAAAAATGGCCATAAGTTTCTGCAGTCCCTGTATGCATTATTCATTGTAATTAATGCAATTTTGCCTCTCCTCCCCTTAAGAGAGTCTGTTTCTCGACCCCTTGACTCTAGGACTTTTTTTTTCTGAGACAGAGTCTCACTCTGTTGCACCACCACATCCAGCTAATTTTTTCTATTTTTAGTAGAGACCAGATCTTGCTCTTACTCAGGCTGGTCTCAAACTCTTGACCTCAAGCAATCCTCCCTCCTCGGCCTCCCAGAGTGCTAGGATTACAGGCATGAGCCACCATGCCCGGCCTCACTCTAGGCTTGATTGTGTGATTTGTTTTGATCAACAGGACAATGTCAAATGTGATATAAGCAGATGCATACAGGGGCCTGCTCTCTCTTGCTTCCCAGAAACTATCATGTAAAAAAGCTCATGTTAGTCTACTAGAAGATAAGAAGTCATAACAACCTTTCCCAGCTGGTAACAAACACCAACTTCCAGACAGGTGAGTGAAATCATTTTGGACCATCCAGCCTCAATTGAGCTATGACCGTAAGAATGACCCCAAATGAAACCAACAGATGAACTACCCAGCTGAGTCCAGCCCACATTGCTGACCCATAGAATCATGAGCAAGTAAAATGATTGTGGGTTAAAGCCAGTTTTGAGATAGTTTGTTATGCACAAAAATCTATGACAGGCGATTCTTTGGGAGCTGCTAGGGTCACAGTAAATCCCCATTCTGGGCACTATCTGTAAGTCACAGGTGCAGGCTCCCAGTAGCCTTGCTCCCTTGGCCATAGTTGCTTGGTCAAGGGTGAACTCTGTAAGGTTAGACCAGGCACATTCCCTCACATACCATGGCAGTGTTCTAGATGGAAGGCCCATGGACTCTAGCTGCTGAGGTTTCCAAGACTATCTCGGTCCTCCTCTCCTCAAGGCCTGGTTATTCTATTAATACAATTCCTCAGATTTAATGAGCTTCCCTAGTATTCTTCAGATAAATTTCATTCGTCCTCAAGATAACTAGAGCTGGTCGGGCATGGTGGCTCACACCTGTAATCCTAACACTCTGGGAGGCCGAGGCGGGAGGATCACTCAAGGTCAGGAGTTCATGACCAGCCTGAGCAAGAGTGAGACCCCGTCTCTACTAAAAATAGAAAGAAATTAGCTGGACAGCTAAAATATATAGAAAAAAAAAATTAGCCAGACATGGTGGCGCATGCCTGTAGTCCCAGCTACTCAGGAGGCTGAGGCAGAAGAATTATTTGAGCCCTGGAGTTTGAGGTTGCTGTGAGCTAGCATGATGCCAGGGCACCCTAGTCCGGGCAACAGAGCAAGACTCTGTCTCAAAAAAAAAAAAAAAAAAATAGCTAGAGCTGATTTCTGTTACTTGTATCCCAAAATTCTTGATGAATGAAAGTCCCGTACGAAGAGCTTTACCCTTCAGATGAAGCAAGGGCAGTCAGCAAGCATGCTTGAACCATCCTGTGTGCAGAGCATCATGCTGGCTTTGGCAGAAGAAAAAGTGAAGAGAAGGCACCAACTTTACCCTCATGGAGTGTCCAGTGCAAGAGTCCTCCTGGCTCAAATTTCTGCCTGCTCTTTCCCTAGATTTGCAGACCTGGCAACTAAAGAGAGTTCTGCCAACACAATAGGCTTTGAATTATTTATAATTAATTTGAATTCTAAGACCATGTGTCATCCTAGACTCTACCAGGAAAACCCACAAGCAAATCTGATTCTTCACCATTTGCCTAAAGCATTTCAGATCCTTTAAAGATGAGGAACTAAATGTCACTTCTCTTCCTGAATATCCCGTAGCCCAAAAGGGATATAATAATTTTCCCTGTGACTTTTAAGAAGGCTTTCTCTCTCTTTCTCTCTCTCTCTCTCTTTCTTAATTTAGTCCCTTTCAGAATGCAAGTAGTATAAGGAAAAACATTCATATAACTGATCTTACTTTTGCTTGGGACAGGAGGGTTTAGAGGAGACCTCAGGGTGGACTTTGTTAAAAGGATTAGGAGACCCTGACACAAACTGCATAGAGAATGCAGAGAGGAACAGAAAGAGGGAAGGAGACACCTACATGCCACACACTTTTATATATAAGAGTCAAACAACCCTGTGAAAAAGGCATTAATGTTCCTATTTTACAACTAAGGAAACAGAGACCTAGAAAGGTAAAGGATGATGCCCAAGGTCACAACAGTCTTTATTCAAGTCCAGACTTGTTGCCTGAGCTCCAGCTTTTTCCATTACCTGGCTACTTTTGCAAGAAGAAAGAAGTAGAGGCTGAGTTGGGGTGGGGGTTAGATGGTATCATGCCTCTTATTATCAGTCATTAGAAATATCATTCCACAGTCTTCCCCTTCTACTGGGACGAGTCTATTCCAGCATGTCCCAATGACCAACTTTGTATTAAGGCTATCTCTCTGGGGAAATTTCCCAAAGTGTGGATGTCAATAAATATTACATCAAAAAAAGAGAGATTTCATCCATACATAAGATTTGAACTGGTTTCTTTACTGCAGGACTCCTCAGAACTTTTGGTGTGCTTACAGAGCCCCTATGAATCTCCAAGAGGAAGATATAGTATGACATTAATTTGGGTATACCCTAGGCTGCTATAACAAAAAGACCCTAAAATACAGTGCCTAAAATAGGATAGACATTAATTTCTCTTTCATATATCAGTACAGAGATGAGTGGTCCAAAGCTGGCCAGGTGGCTCTTCCATTTTCAACACACGGCTTCCAAGATGGCAGCAGCAGTTCCCATTTTTCAGGCACAGGAAGCTGGAATAGAGTCAGGGCAAGAAGCTTTCTCTTTAAGGAAATATAATGGCCAGGGAAGGTGACTCATGCCTATAATCCTAGCACTTTAGGATGCCAAGGCGGGAGGATTGCTTGAGGCCAGGAGCTTCAAACCAGCCTGAGCAACAACAAGACCTTATCTCTCCAAAAAATAGAAAAATTAGCCACGCATTGTGGCATATGCCTCAGCTACTCAGGAGGCTGAGGCAGAGGATTGCTGGAGCCCAGGAGTGAGAGGTTACAGCGAGCTGTGATGATGCCACTGCACTCTTACCCAAGCAACAGAGCAAGACCCTGTCTAAAAAAACAAAGAAACAAAGAAACAAACAAAAAAACGAAAAGGAGATAACATGGAAGTTACATACATCACTTGTGCTTCATCCCACTAGCCTAACTCAATCACAGTGACACAACCAGATACAAGAGAAGGTAGGAAGAGACAGCCTTCAATTAGGTGCCCAAGTGTCAGGCTGAAACTCAGGGTGTTCTATCACCAAAATGTATAGGGTTGAGAACAAATGCCAAAATAAGTTTCTCATTGTCACCAAATTTATCCATCCACAAAACTCTTTTTTTATGAAACATCCCCTAGGACTAGTATCTCATTAAATACTATATCAGTCAGGATAGGATAGTTAATGATGCAGTAACAAACAACCCTCACATCCCAGAGGATTAAAACAACATAAGTTTAGTCCTTATATATGCCCATGGTGGGCTGGAGGAGATGATCTGCTCTTCTTTCTGGGAAGGAGGTTGATGGACAAACTTATCAGCTAGAACAATGCTGATTTCTGGGGTAGCAGGAGAAAGAGTATGGGTGAACTATACACCATCGCATCTAACTTCCGGGAAAGCTAAGTAGACCTGATGGCATTTCACAGCCTTCCTCACATGCATCTTCCTCAAACCAGCCTTTGCTCCCAGCACTGAGGCAGCTTATCAGGCAGATCCACCCTGATTCCCCCACAGTGTTCCTCGATCTGTTAAGGGGAAAGCAGCCTCCTTCCGTCTGTCTTGCCCCAATCTTCCACCATGTTGGGTCAGTTAGAGTACCAAATACCAGCGCTGGATGACTATGGTAATTGTCAGAAGTGTTTTCAATTACTGCTCTGCCGGTGTCTGTGAACATACTACCAAGAGGTAGAGGCTATTTCTCCAGCTGTTGAATCTGGGCTGGATTTGTGACTTGCTTTGACCAATAGAGTAGGCAGAAGTGACATTGTGCCCCTTCTGACACTCAGCCTAACAGACTTTATACACTTCCACTCACTTTCCCTTGGAATGCTGCCACCCCTATGTGATCCCTACGTGAGGAAGCTTGGGTCCACCTGCTGGTGGATCAGAGGCCACGTGGAGCCATCCCAGCTGAGGTTGCCCCAGATGAGCCAGCCCCAGCCAAACTAAGCCCAGGTTGATGACCCATAGTACATAAATGGTTATTGTTTTATGCCACTTGCTTTTGAATGGTATGGCACATACAAATGCTAATTGGCATTGTGATTTAAGCAGAAAAGGGATTTATTAGAAGGTTGTATCCCCTGAAAGACTAAGGCACTTGTGAGGCTTAGAGGCAGTGCCCAGAATCACACCACAGAAACTACCTGACAAAGATCCCTCTGTGTCTGCCTCCGCGGACACCAACACTGCAGCTATACCCTGACCCGGACCCTGGCCGCTACCCCAGGGACCACCGTCCTCAGGAAAATGGAAAGAGCTGTTAGTGCTGCCCCGTGTTGCCGGAAGTAGGTCACATGCCAGCGAGATATGCTACAAAATAAGTAACAGACGCAAAGGTAAGGGCACTATGCCAACAAAGCAGGAGGCCTGAAGCCAGGTCCGCAGGGCCTCAGTGGTGCAGACGTTCACCCTTTGCAGGCGCGTGGTGAGAAGGTTCAGCACGGGATCCTGGGGCAGTTGGAGGAGGCACATGGGCAACATCCCGCTAGCGACCACCGCAGGAACATTTCATTGCTTCAACAGCTGGCGATACCACGCCAGTGCCCATCACCGCCCCCTGTTAACTCGGTCCCTGGTAAGGAGACTAGACTTACGTGCTGGGCTTTGATTAATCAGGATCCACCCTCGCCTTGGTGAAGTGGGATTAAAGTCACCTTTTCTGGCACACAGCCATTCAGTGGGTGAACAAAAGAATAAAATCAGGACTCCTCCAGCAAGGAAGGAGGTGAAGGGGGAAGATGAATTGGCACAAACGATCAATAGTGTCTGCGACACATGCCCCAATCCACACCCAGTGGAGAGAGGGGGTGAGGGGCAGAGGAGAGAGCAGCTCAAGTCCCAAGGGGTTGATTGTTAGTGTACCCTGGATCATAGGGACTGTCACAGAGGCCCAGTTTCCCTGTGACGGGGCTTTCCCAGGATGTGGGATTTTCCATGCTAAAACCAGCAAAGCACTGGACAAATCAGGACAAATTGGTCACGCTATGGCAAGGCCAAGAAGTCCATGATCAGCATGATGTCACCTAAGAGGAGCTAGAATGGGCCAGGGAGGTCAAATGTCTCACCCAAGGTCGCACTGCTAATTTATTCATCCCTTGTCTTCAACTGTTCACATGTCCAGTGTCAGTGTCATTTTTACAATCTTGTGACATAGCTATTGTTCTACAAGTAAAGAGGATGTGATCATACTATACAATGATAATAATAACAGCAATAATAATAGCTTTTACCAAGTCGCTATCATCTGGCCAGCACAGTTCTAGGCATTTCACTTCTATTGATCTGTTTAGCCTTCACAACAATCCTAGGAAAGAGGTGCCATATCATCCCCATTTTACAGATGAACAAACAGAGACACAGAGAGGTTAAGTAACACAGAGAGGTTAAGTAACTTGCCAATGTCACGCAGCTATTAAGTGGCAGGACCAGGACGTCTTGGCAGTCAAGCTCAGAGCACACGTTTTTGTCATACACCGTGCGGCTCTGTAGCCATCTCAGGCTGCGCAGCCTACGGACCGAGCTTGAATTCCAGTCCACATCCATCCGGCCCCGCACTCCAGATGAAGTATCCCATCAGGCTGACAAGTGTCTAGAGGAAGAGGGACAGGGACATTAAGAAGGGCACAGCTATGCTACAGAGGGTCGAACCTTTGTTCAAGAGGTTCAGCTCGAGGGCGCTGTGCCATGGTGAGTAACAACATTGTGGGTTGGTGGGACCTGCAACGTGGCGCATCTGTCGCAACAACTTTCAGAGTTCCAAGACTGGAATCCCAACCGAGTGAGGGTTAAGGCCTCGTCTAGGGAGAATCAAATACTCACTCCATGATTCCAACCCAGCAGAAATAACTGAGGTCAGGAATATTAAGGCGGCCACTAACCATGAAACAAAGTCAAATTCACCTAAAGCAGCTATAGCATCATTTATTTCCCTTTTTCCGGTCGTGATTTGTTTTCCAGGCTGCTCTTACATAAAAATCAGGCCTCATATTTCAAAATAAGCTAAGGAAAAACAAGAGGCCAGAAAGATTAATTTTTGTTTGTCTTTACAGATACCTTCTGTAATCAAAGCACTTCCGAGCCCTCCACCCCACCCTACCCCCCAAAAAGGCTGTGTCTGCATTTTTGCCCTTAGAAAGAAGGTTGAATTTCTTCTTCTTCATTTTGACATTTTCACTTCCTTTGCTGCCAGGCAAAGTGGCCGCCAGATCTGGGTGGAAGAGGCTCTTTCCACGGCATTTCCTGACAGACTCTTCGAGAAGAACCTGTATTGAGAGTTTCTCTTTGAGATGATCGGACTGCTCTATCCAGCACCGTTGAGGTGAGTGAATCCTCTAGCAAGTTGTCTATGTCACGTTGCCTGTAAAATGTGTCGTGTGCTTTAGTTCATGGCTTAGGAATAAGTAAATTGCTTTTTGCTACTGTCACCTCGAGGGGGAACGAGTCAATCGTGTACTTTGCCATTTAAATCTCCGCGCGGGAGTGTTCTGGTCACATTGCCTTCTCTCTGATGAGGCCGTAGATCACTCAGTGGAAGACCGCGCCCGGGCTGCAAAGGATGTGCGGCCTATTCCCTCGACAAGATGCTCTCTGTGCTCCTTCAGGCCGGCAACACTGCCTCGTCCTTAGAGCCTTTCACGTCTCCTGGTATTTTTCTAACTCCACACTTTCTTTTACTTACCTTTGTAGAGAAACACAAGGAATTTTCTGGCATCAAAACCATCTATAGTCCCTCTGGGTACTTAATATTTTATATATTCCTTTAAATAAGCTCCTCGAGGAATGCTTTTGTTGATAGGTGATACTAACCAAGTTGGTTGTTCATCTAAAAGCAGGCTGCTCTCTCAAGGCTCAACGCTGGGCTCTGCTGGGGACACAAGGGCCATGACATACTTGCTGTTCAGCAAAACTGTAATCTACTTGGGCAAGAATAACGTTCACTCACGCATTCATTCATTCAGTAATACATACATTCAATACACAATTACTAAGTGCCTACTGTACGCTGGGTATTTAGGAAATAACACAAGTGGTTTCCTAGCTCTGAGCTCTGGCCCTCAAAGCAGGGGTAGAGAGTGGAGCTATGACAAAAGGGCACAGACCCACATATACCCCAAGCACCGTCTGCAGATTTTTTCTCTCTTCTTATTCATGCATTCATTTGGCGAATATCTGCTGCGTGTCCACGACATGCCTGGTAGAATAATGTCCCAGACATGTCTGTGTATTTTCCGAAAGCATTTGGATGCAGTTGTGATCAATTAAACATAAGTCTGTTTAAGAGTTTCACTGAATTAGTAATGTCCTCTTGTCATTATTTTCTCAGTCAGTGGATATCAAAAGTTCGTTACCACCATGGAACTGCACAAAAAGAGTTAACACTAAAAAATGTGTTCTTCCCCTGGAAACTGTGGGGACCTTGTATCACTTCTGTAATAGAAGGCTAATCAGGGTTCATGGCAATTCCAGAAGGTGTGAGGTTTCGTAGGAGACCAGTAGATTAGAGGCAAGGAAACCAGAGGGGCTGGGGCAGCCCAGAAAGCACCGGTACTACAGTGAACTAGCCCTTATATTCGTCTATGGTATGACAAGCGCATTACTCTAAGTTGTGCACAAAAATCTCTCTTTCAAAATAACTTAATGACAAATTAAATTACTTTATATAATTATTACATATTATACGTGGTAAATAATAAATACATTCAGGCATCCTAATCTCAGCCTTACTGAACAATCCTGATCATTTGGCTCCATTTCTTAAGTTTAGGTTTTTCAAAAGCAAAATATACTATAATCCTCTGTATTCATGGTTCTTTATACTTTTCAAAGTGCTTTCCCTATATATGGTTTAATTGAACATCACCGAAATTATGAGATATGGACAGGACAGGAATCACTGTCCCATTTCACAGATGAAGTAGAGCACTTGAAAATAAGAAACGAACTATGCAGATAAGAAATGGGCAAGGGTTAGCTAGGTAGAATGGTCAGGAAAATAGATTACAAATAAATGTAAAATGATCCTGGAATTCATAATGTGGATAAGGAAGGGGGAGGTAAGCCAGAATCCCATTCTTCTACTGGACATCATTCCAGTTCTAGCTAAGACCACCATGCTCACTTTAAATGCCCATCTCCTAAAATCGAAGTAGAGATATTTTAAGGGGAGGCCCCAAAAAAAGCAATAAAAATATTTTTGAAAGAATGGAAAGTAGAAACTAGAAAAGAAAGTGTAAGAAGCAGAATGATACATAAGAGGAATATTTAAGGGCAGTCGAGTGAGGTATAAGATGGCTGGAAGTTGTGAGGTGTGAGTTCAATCACCCAGTAATTTTGTTAACTGTACTTTCATGGAACAATAATTCAGCAGAGCCTTAAAAAGTCCTGAAGATTAAACTATATTGGGCCAGGCACAGTGGCTCGCACCTAGTGCACCTAGCACTCCGGGAGGCTGAGATGGGAGGATTGTTGATGTCAGGAGTTCGAGAACAGCCTGAGTAAGAGCGAGACCCCATCTCTACTAAAAATAGAAAGAAATTAGCTGGACAACTAAAAATATAAAAAATTAGCCAGACATGGTGTTGCATGTCTGTAGTCCCAGCTACTTGGGAGGCTGAGGCAGGAAGATCGTCTGAGCCCAG